>MU617228.1:0-18504 GCA_025201705.1 Dissophora ornata
CAACTATATTTTGAATGAAGGAGCTCTGGCACTGTCGGAGGCACTCAAGACGAACACCACTTTGACCACTTTGGACTTGTCAAGCAACTCGATTGGGAAGGAAGGAGCTCTGGCATTGACTAACGTGTCCAAGGCCGGTAGATGTAGCATTAATACATCGCAGCATGAACAGCCGTCAACCAAGTGGAATAAGGAAATGAAAAGAATATCAGATTGACATGATGAAAAACATTATGGAAAATATCATAGACCTGATGGCGCCTCACCACCACCATCATTAGTCATCGGTTCTCTCCAGCATCGCGTGCTACTCATCGATCCCTACACAGTAAACACAGCAGCATACAAGAATAAAAGAGATTTTATTGCATGCGATTTTACATCATCATCATCATCAACATCGTCGTCGTCGTCGTCATTAGTTGCACCAGCAAGATTCTCTCCTGCACCAGCGCTGCCAGCATCATCCTTAGCCTTATCCTTAGCCTTGCCCCTACCCTTAATCCTCCTCCTCCCTTCATTGAGCTGGCGACAGTACTTAATTGGTTGATAATCCACTTGTGCTGCACGCGCACCCCATCCAGCCTTTCTATTACATTTCTGAGTGCGAGTTCACGGCTCCTGCCACCCTCAGACTCCTCCAGTTCTTAAGTAGTTAGGAACTCCACCTCTTCGATGATTCGCTTTCTGTTGTTTAGTTGCTTTCGGGTACAAACCTTGAAGCCGCACATGGGGTTCAGGGCCACCTCTGGATTCCTAAAATAACGGAAAGGCATAGTATTCATCCCAGGCCTGACTCACGGTCGATTGAGCGACAGTTCACCTTCTTTGAACGAATCTGTCGGACCTCTTCGCTCTTGCTTGGAGTGCAGTAGCTGAAGTCATATTAGTTGAAGCCGGTACTGCTGCAGTTGAGAACACAGCAGCACATCAGAGATAGGCATTTGGCGTCCTTGAATCCGCTATCTATTTCGTGATTGGATGTTGTGCAGATGATGGTATACCCAATAGTCCTGCGACAACATTTCAGTATCTGATATGCTCTGCTGATGAGTCTGGTGGGCGACTGGCAGTAGCTCGGTGACTTTTAACTCTCTATTGAACCCAGTCCCCTGCTCACGCCTGGATATTGCCAAAAAAAAAAAACCAACAAATGGCTTGTTTTGCGGGATAGACGCGGTAGACCCTGAGCGACAAGGGACTAGTCAGAAAACGTGATTAAGCCCAACGATTACATATTGCTTCCTACAATAGGACAAAAGCGTTTTTTTTTCCCGCATTGTCCTATTTACCAAAAAAAATTTGAAAAGCAGAAGAAAAATCGGAATCATGGGGGAGAGTCCATATTGTTGGTCTCTCTTTTTTTTTTCTTATTTTTTTTTTTTTTGACATTTGAGTTTTGGAAAATTTTTTTTTTTTTTTTTTTTTTTTTTTTTTTTTTTTTTTTTTTTTTTTTTTTTTTTTTTTATTTATTTTTTTTTTTTTTTTTTTTTTTTTTTTTTTTTTGCTTCTGCACGCAGAAAAATATGAAGATGCAGGGTCAGCTGCAGCAGCACATCGCATTAAGAATATTGTGGTGCAAAAAAAAAGGTTTGCTTTTGAATAAGCGAACTCTGCTTTTGTTCTTCTCAAAAGTCCACTTGATGCAATAAAGGTCACTCGCTACCTATTGATGGTGGGAGAGGAGGAGTCTTCCTTGCCATGCTGGCGTAGTCTGGCCACACATCTCCACCATTTCGTTCCGGCACTTGCCAACATTACCAGCAGTTCCACTCCATCTTACAACCAGTCGTAAACGGAGCAGCCTCCCCTTGGAGCGATTTCGATGATGCTCTGTGTAAACAACCCTTGCGGGAGTGTAGAATTCTGTCCGGGAACATCAGGTATTACTCGTTAGTATTAAGATGTTGTGGGTAACAATTGATTACCAGGGGGGATTTTTTTTTTTTTTTTTTTTCGGTTTGGGGGGTTTTGGTTCATTTTCACCAGGGTTCCGTGCTACTGTTCATAGCAAGGATTGCTTTGCTGCTCTCTGTCTCATAGCCAGTTCATAACGCTTTGGCATAAACTTTGTCGGCGGCAAATGATAGTTGGTTAACATGGACGCGACAGACATTAAAATATACGTTTAACCATCAACCTGCACAGTCTATCTTAATCATCACGTAATTTAAATAACCCATACGCAAAAGGAACTATTGGGCAAGGCGTTTATATCATCGTCATCACTTTATTGAGCTCATCATGGACATAGGTTTTATTCGTTTCATAGTCATGTCGATCAAGTACTTAATTTCCTTAGTGAGGAATACCGTTGGTCACCTTCTGGAAAGAATCGTACAACACTGTGCGTCGGTTCAAGTATGACTCGTCCACTCTCTCCTTCATAAATTCGGCCGCCTGGCGCTCAGATCGATCCAACTGGAAGCGCGATCTCAGTCGCTTGATCGTCTCGCCTCGGAAGCAAGGCAGACCAGATTCCAACATCAACTGAACCATCTGGCAGATCTGCTCCGCATAGGGGCGACTAGCCAAGTAGGCCTTGATGCAGAGCTCACAGAACCATCTGTAACCTTGATCCTCGATACTGGTACCCATGATCTGGATCATCTCAGCAGTCAGCTTGAAGGGTGACGATTCAAAGTTGATGTTGCCTCCGGGTGAGATGTCGAGGATGAAACCGAAATCGATATGGATGACATGGCCATCATCATCAATCATGATGTTTCCGTTATGACGATCTTTGAACTGAAGCAGATACGAAACCACACTGTAGGAGGCCACAGATTGAATAAAGTTGTTGCGTGCCTTTTGGTACTCGATCGAATCCATTCCTCCGTACTTGGTCACAAAGTAATCCTGCAAGTTGTTGACCTTCTCACGACCGAGCTGATCACGGGAAATCGAGTTGGGGATCACATCGATCATACCACATCCGGGCGCAGTGGCCACAATACGGTATGGGAACAAGTAAAGGTCCAATCCGACGTTCGTGAAGATATTCTTAAAGACCGCAATCAACTGGATTGCTAGAACGTCCTGGCGACAGTCATCACCGACCTTGAAAATGGCGGACTGCCATACGTCGTATGTCTTTGGAACAGACTCATCATCGTTATCTCCATCGCCGTGCTTAATGATCGCCTTGCTGATATTCGACTCCTCAGGCGTTTTGCGGACTTTAAACGTCGCCATGAAGGGCGTCTTGGCGTGACTCTGAAGAGGTCGTCCCGACCGCTTGTCAATGTCCACAACCACACCCTCAGGGTTACTGGGGAGATACACTCCAACATCAACTACAATCTTTGCCATCTCCTCGTCAATCTTCTTCTTTTTCTCGGGCTTTGGCTTCTTGACCAGTGGCATCAACTTTCCTGAGATCGATGTCACCTGTTCAAAGAACGAGAATTCTCGCTCATAGAAACTCTTGGCCTCGCCTGTCAGTCCATTCACAATGTTTTCAATAATGCGATCCAGGGCGGGCTTGAGGGGATCAGGAAACTCACTGTTGTTGTCCTTGAACATGTTGGCATTCATGTTCCAGATGATCTGATGGGCAAAGAGCTGAGAAACACGAGCGGCGCGCATGATGTACTTTTCAACGTATCCCAGGTCATCGTGGCGAAGAGCCTGCACAATCTGAGGGACATAAAAGAAGACAACTTCAACAGGCGAATGCTCCAAAGAACGCATTGCATACTGCAGGATCATAGGGTTGTTGTGGTATGCAGGCTGGAAGTACGAAATAGCGGTGATCGAGGGGACAGGACGCCAGAACAACAGGTACTTGAGTTGCGAGGGCGAGTAGCGGGCGCTGCCTTCACCAAGCAGAATTTGGATGGCATCTGAATCATGCACAGCGGCAAAAGGATCACTTGCCAAGAGATGGCCGAGCTCATTGGGAATGACGTTGTTCTTGAAACGCGACGTCAGCTGTAGCGCCAGGGTTGGCGACATGCTCCACGCGAAGCGAACCATGTTGCGCCAGCCTTCTTCCGAGAAGCTCTTCTCTTGCACGTTGACCTCAGGTGCGGTGCCGTTGAGGACCAATGGTGTGCTCCAGACACTCAGGCGGTTCAACTCGTTCTCGTTTAGGAGGGACAATAGACGGCGGCACTGAGTATGCTTCCGGACAATGGCATCACGAGTGAGGTTGTCTGTGATAATATAGTCGGGGCTAACACCGCTCTGAGTCTCACCCGACTGGATACTCGAGAGAATAGAGTCCAAGAAGATCTTGTCCAGGTCTAAGGCAGCACCGAACTCTGTCATGATCCTAGTCTCGGTCTTGTTGAGCATCTTGTTACCTCCAAAAGACCAGCGGGGCGACAGCTCGAACCAAGACAGCGCGGCGTTATAAAGTGCCGAGCGAACAGTGTACTCGACCAACGCCTCCATGCGGTTGGACTGAATGAGTCGAAGACCCAAGAGGATCAACTGGAAGCGACCCTCTCTGGCTAAAGGATGAGTACTCATCTTGTAGCCAGAGTCAAAAGTCAGTCGGATCAGACGGGTAAAAATATCAACCATGTCGCGATTGCCGTAACGGGTTGCCTGGAAGCGACTGGACAAGAATTCGATCCAAATAGTATGCGGTGCAAAGAGGTATGAGGCGATCTTGTAGCTCTTCTGACGAGCTTTTTTATCCGAAGGTGCATACTCCATGCGAACGCGGAAGGGATCCTCGCTGTCAAGGAGAGGTGAGAAAAGACCTTTGCGGTGTCGCGAGGCCCAGGCCCAGCCAGAGGCAACTTCCGACATAAGGCGCTTTTCAGCACCAGGCTTTTCGGTGATAAGCCAGTTCCAGACCGAGGTACCGATCTTCATGCTGTCAGGAGTAAACAGATAGATAGGGATCCAGGCAATCATCTTGACAAGATCCTCCTCGATCTTGTCCAGGGTCACTAACGCGCTGACAGCACGATGCAGCGTGTTTGCTAGATCCTTGTTCGAGATGAACTGATCATCTTTGACCTGCTGTGTCATCTTCTGAAGGCTCTCACGCAGAGCAGGCAGTTGACTCTGCAAGACAGATCCCGATTGTTTCGTAAAGACAGTCGAGAAAGTCTCCATACCTCCGATCTCTCCTTGGTATCGACGACGGTCGGAGAACTCTTGGAAGAAAACCGACGAGTTGTCAATAATGGCTCCAGGGATGTTGGCCAGAGTATCGAAACTGTTGTGGTTCTTGACAAGATCCTTTCCAGCGCGAGCTGCGAGTGTTCGACCCATGTGCACGCGACTAATTCCTGTGTGAATCTTTTCCGACTCTGCAAGATAATCCTGCAACAGAGCATCAACCTCCTGAGGCGAGTTTGCCATTGCAGCGCCAATCCACTTGCGAGTGAGTTCGACAAATTTGGAGAGCAGCTCACGGCGATAAGGGTACGAATCTGGCAAGTCGATTGTGACCCCAACCTTGCTCGAGGTGAAGCTGTAAATTGGGCAGTACTCGTCCGTCATTTCGTTCTCGCAACTGAGCCAAAGGAGTTCGCTCAGTTCAAGGACGAGCGTCAACAAAGCCTTATCACACATAAGTTGAGGGAACGAAGTAATCATGCGCTGGACCCACTTGTTGCTCAAGGAGCTGACGCGCTTGAGGCGATGGGTGCAACCGATGACTAGGTTTCGCACCTGCTGGCGGACGTTGTCGTCCAGGGAATGAGAAAGAACCTTGATTTGGGATTCGGACACAAAGACATTGATGACTTGATCAGCGATGGCTTCCAAGCACGTTGAAAGACCTCCGTCGTTCACAACAGAGTTCATAAAGTACTTCAAGATGAATGAGCAGTTTCCTTGACGACTGCGCATGGTCTCAACGTGGTACACAGACAAGAGGAACACCACCTTGGCGGAGCTGAGCGACTTGATTTCGCTGGTCTGCCCGGGGAGGTAGCTAGCCAGGGTCGCCCTCATCGACGACTTTTGGTCTTCAAGGATGCTTCGCGGAAGGACAGAGTTGTACTCAAGGTCGCCCTCGATGTAGGCATTTGTGCCGAAATCAGCGGAGACAAAAGCAGGGGTCTTGCGGGCAATTAGCAACATAGAGTCGCTCCACTCCTTGTACCAAGGCGAATCCTTGACAAATTCAAAGAGAACGCAATGGAACCATGCATCTCTGAACAGCTTGGCATCCTCCTTGCTGGGTCGGAGATGGGGCTGAAAGTCGTCGTGTGAGAGCAGATGGCCCAGCACTGGCAACAAAAGTCCCAGTCCTGCCGAAAGAGAATTGATCTTGTTCTGACCCTTCTTGCTAGACTGGACTGAAAGCTGAATTTGGACACCCTTCTCAACAAACAGCTTGAGTAGGCACGACAAATACGAGGAATAGAACTCGGGACGTGCATTGATTGTCTTGGCAAGTTGCAGCTGGCAGGCATTCACCTGTAATAGTGAATAAAAGAAAGTAAAACAAGATGTCAGAAAATATGTCCAAAGATGAGTGACACAAGTCGTCAGTGACCATAAAAATGTTCTTACAGCTTCGCAAAGATCCTTGGTCTCGGGCTTGTTCTCGGGTGAGATCGAGAGCTTTGACAGGTTGGAGAGGATTTGTGTGATGTCATTGAAGGAACTCTCGGTTCCTGTCAAGGCCATATCGGTCAGACGCGACACGATGACACAGTCCAACTTTGGGCTGTGGTGGCGGATTTGCTGCGCAAGCATGGAGAGAACCAAGGGTGTGATCTAAGGTAAATCGTAAATAGGGTGGACCGGAAATCAGTTATCGTGAATCAGAACTCGATGGCCGATAGCATATATTCCATGGCCTGTATTTGTTTCAGAATCATACCTTCTCGCTTTTAAAGATGCATGCAATCTTGGAAATAGCAGAGATGACATTTTCCTGGATCAAGATTGACTGATCGAGAGTCTCTGTATTTCCATTAGTGGCCGATGTGTTATGGCTGTACAACGTGTTTAGCAGAGCGTAGACAGTCGACATGGCAACATCCTCGCCCGAAGGAGCATGCTTCAACGTCTGGGCCAATCGCTCAACAGCACACGCCTGGATAATGGAGGCATCAGGCCCTTCGAACGTAGGTGAGGCTGTCGTCAAGAATTGTTGCAACAAAGCTGTCATCTCTTGGTTGGCTCCGTGGAAGCTATACGGTACAACGTCGCAATTAGTTTGTAATTCGCATGGCGAGGAGATATTAGGCGTTTAGTTCGAATAGCAATTCGGTGGTGCGACCTACTTTATACCCAAGAAGGCCGAACAGTCCAGCGCAGCGGCGTGGATCCAGAATTCATCGATGCGAACTTGGTTGAAAAGGCATGTTGAAATGTGGGAAGGGAGGACATCGTCCAGCTCGTGGATGTAAACACTGGCTAAAGATGCCAATTGCTAAGGAGAGAGATCGATCGGTACTTTGCGTTAATGAAACACACACAAAGGGAATGTGAAAGCACTTTTGGCAAGGGAATAGATAAAACGACTCACCAGAGAAATCCCCATGATCTCGCTGTAGTAAAACTCATAGGAGACACTGCCTTGCGTCAACAGTTCGTTGGCGAATGAACGCATGTCAGCAAAGAACTGGAGGGACATGATGTACTCGGTTCTCATGATCTTTGTAAGATCGACTGGACCAGACACAAGGACCTTGACAGGAGTTGTCAAAAGGGTGCTCCACGTATCGTCAAAGGTGAGATAAGCAGAAGACTTTTGGGCCTTTTCTGCAGATTTTGCGTCCGCAGCGTCGTCAGCCTGCTCTTTGGTTTGAGCTTTAGCGAGTTGCACGTTGATGAGGCATCCAATCATGTTTCGCTTGACGGTCAACACCTGGAGAACCACTCGGTTCGAGCTGAGAATAATGCTCTCCTCGGCATATTGAGAAAGAAGCCTGCGAGCGTATGAGTTGTTGGTATCTTGCTTGACAATATTGATTGCCTTTCTGATGTTCTCGGTAGTCCCGCTGGAAAGGAATGGATTTGAGTGCGAGACAAGATCAGCAAAGTCCCGAGGCTGGAATTCGAGAGACGAAGTTTCCAGAGCCGCCAAAAGGCCATTGAGCGATGGGAGGGCAAATTCGCAGACCTTTTCAGCTATTGTTGTGTGTGTGAGGCAAGACCTGTGGTCAGCAGTGCTGTGGAATAACATCAACCGGAGGTTGACAAGGCACGTTTCTCAAACAAAAAAAAATATATATGTTATATAATTACCGTTGTCGGATTTCACAAACGACGACAACTTGTCGAGGTATGACCAAATAGAGTCGAGGACCTGCTGGCGAACAGCAGGTCTCTTGCCAGCAATTGTCAAGAGATGCGTGGCGAGGTTGTAGGTCAGGCTGTCAGCAGGCGATTTGCCTTTGTTGTAACGTTGATACAAATAAGAGAGGAGGGAGGGAGATCAGCATGTGAATTGCCTGAGAGCCATACATACTGGGCCAGACATGTAGAAAGAAAGGGGGGAGGATGATCAGCATGCATTCACTCGTGTCACCCATTTACCTTTGAGGCCGAACCCATCGCTGAACTGAAAGTTGGCTAAGGAGTGGAGGTATCCACACAGACGAGGGACAAGGTCGTTGTCGAACTGACCAGACGACTCTGCAGCAAACTTGGCTTGTGCAATCAATGCATGCTGATGGCGCATGGTCTATTGAGCATCATTCAACGCATTCACAGTTAAAGATCTCATACGACGTTGTGCTCGACAAGTGGCAACGTCGGATATATAAACTCTAGATCGTACCATTAATCCACCCTCTGCCAGCGTAGCGCTAGGGCCAGCACTGACAAGTCGCTGAACCTCGTCCGTCGAGGTGGTCGAGTCCTTGGCCAGGGTCGAGGCCAGGCTCGTTAGGATCTGGGAGTGCAAGTCGAATTCGAGGCTAAAATATGATCGAGGACGTTGTTGTGGTTAGACTCGTGCCTGAGGGCAGTGGTAGTGCAGGGAAAGGTGGATGGGTGATGCTCCTTCATGTTTAGCGACGTACGAATCCATGGTCTTGCAGCAGTGAAAGAGTGATTATGTGGGATGGGTGATGGGTGATATAGGTGACAAAGGTGATGAAGGTGAAGAAAGATGTCGAGCAAGTGGGATGATGAATTAGATGAATTAGATGAATTAGATTAGGATGAAGGATGATGAACAGAGCGAGTTTACTACACAAGGTTTTCGCCGGCTCTGCATCCAATAATTACCCCAAAATAGCAGCGAGGGACATTAAGGAGCAGCACTGCAGACAGCCGACGCGTGCATTGACTGACTACAGACAGCGCTGCCGAGAGCGTTGTACTCTGGACCCTGTACTGCAGATGTAGCACCGGTATTTGTTCCATTCCCTGAACCTAATGGCTGCTTGTTGTCTTGTTGCTGTGCTCGCTGTAACACACACACACACACACACACACATTCCGGCCACACCGTGATACTGCGCACAGCCACGCCACAATCTATCTGCGCGCCACATGCGCCATAGAACTCTGCTCCTGCGTGGTTTCGTTCAAGGTAAGCGCTACAGGACCCTGCGATACCAAGACCGCTTGTTCGGGCTTTACGCAGAACCAGGAGTAAAGTATGACTCGATCCAGCACTCCCTCCTGATAGCACATGTGAAGGGGTTATGTAGTCAGCCCTTAATGTTGGCACTGAAGCAGAGTGCAACACAGCTATGTTACATTCACGTCATCTGCTCCCTTTTGACGACTGTGGGCCATGAGGCTGCTTTAGTTGCAATGACTCGGAACGCGCCCTGGAAATGGTTACCATGGTATTCTGCAACGCCTTCTTCGCCAGACCCAACAGAGACTCTGAAAAACAAAAGTCAGGTCTCGGAAGAGTCCAGGTAGGATGACAACCCTAGAGACTCAGATACTGCCGCCATATCACGGACATGTCAACAACATTGACTGGAATTTTGACGAGCCAGACTTGTTTTTTGCCAATTTGATTTAGCAGAAAAAAAACTCCGTAGACACGGATAACGCGTCGCGAATTTTCCCCGTGACGTCGGTATTTGTTCAAAAAATTATCGTTGGGGCCCCCTCCTCCCCTTGTTTCTTCCTCCTTGCCCAAACCCATTTGACATCAGAATTTCAACAATGTCCGACACGATCCCACAGGATGCCACACCACATCCGCGCCAAGGGATCCGTCGCTCCCCACACCCACACAGCGACGACGACGACAGTGACAACGAGAACGTGAACACCCACTCGCTCCATCCTCAGTCCACCTCCTCTTCTTCTTCTCGTCCCCATAGTCGACAGAGCAGCAGCAAGACCAAAGACACCACTGGGGGAGCAGGAAGGAGCTTTAAGCCATCGATATTCGGGCACCCCAAATCACGTCACGATGATGACAAGACCAAGACCAAGATATTCGAATCCGACTCTGACTTTGACGGTCTGGAAGACGACGACAAGGAAGAGGACAGCGAGGGAGGTGCTGCTGCTGCTGGACGTACTGGTGCTGGAAGGAAAGGAAAGAGCAGTAGGAGAAGAAAAAGACGTATCTCGGATTCAGCATCCCATCTTCTGGCACAGGCACCACCGGTCCCAGACCTGAGATTCGATAGCAACTACCGTAAAGCCCTCGATCAGATCTATGAGACCCACGCTCGCGAGTCCGCTATCGCAGCAGAAATACACGCAGCCAAAACCTCATCATCACCATCACCATCATCATCATCATCGTCTTCAGAGAAACCAAAGCAGCAACAACACGAACATCGGATTAACACAGTACCGTCGGTCACGGCGCGGATCACAGTCATGACCTTAAGGGATATCATCATCACACCCTTTGTCCACGGCTTCTTTTGGGGGTTCGGAACAGTGGTCCTGACACTGGTGGCCCAGCGGAGTCTGTTGTACCATGTTCGTGACACGTGGAGAAAGATTTTCGGAGGCAATATTACGGATGTACCCATCGTGGTGCGCGGAGAACCGGCCCGTGTGCGTAGAGTAGGCACCAGTGGATTTGGGGGTATAGGGTTGATGAATGCCGGATCGGGGCTGAGCCAGCAGCAGACAGGGTTTGGAAACCCTGCTGGGCGCGCGTATTGAGAATAGAGGAACGTCTTTTACGTTAGGACCCCCCCCCCCCACCCGCAAAACAAAACAAAAAAAATGCACATGAACTGATGCGAACAAAGTATATATGGATACAGTGATTGTTCTAGGGTTGTCTAAAGGCTATGATACAATGAATATTGGAATGATTTTCTCTAAACTGGTTTGCGACCACGCAACAGTGCAAACCGATCCTCGCGTTCCTGGATAAATGTCTTTCGATCCTCCAGGAACTGTTTTCGCTCCCTATCCCTCATCACCGACTTGAGTCGTCGCCACTGTCTGAAAGGAATGAATCCACCTTGTTGTTGTTGCTGTGGTTGCTGGTCTTGCTCGGATACTGTCGACAAGGAGCGATCCTTTTTGCTCTTGAACTTTTCTTCAAACTCGTCCAACTCGGAAGAAGGCTGTGCCATTTGTAAAGCAGTGGCCGATCGATTGGCAAGAGGTCCTGTTGTCGTGACCAGTATTCCCTCGTCCAATGCCTCCAGTACACGCGGATACTCTGTTCGGATCAAACTCCACATAATCTGGCGATGGTTTTCTTCCAGTTTCTCAAACGGACGTGGGTATGGCTGCAACTTGGCCTCGATCAACCTTCTTCGCTTTTCAATCTTGGCCTGGAGTTTGGCCGCACTTGATTCACTCGAAGAGACCACGCCTGTAGACATGGCTGCGTCTTCGGGTTCAATGATGATGGGATTTGAAAGTTGGTCCTGATATCGAACTCGCTTATCGCCCTTTGGCGACAAAAGATCCTCGAGACTATCTGCCAACGCTGCAAATGTCCTGGGGCGAGGATACAACAGCGTCATTGGATGCTTCGTCGACCCAGATTCCTCACCATCGACTGCAGTGTTTGGCTCCAAGTCACTTCTATCCATATCCAAAATATGGGACCTGTCATTTTGATCCGAGCCTAGGTTGCCACTCACGCGATGAACTCTTCTTGGCGGCGAAGGTGCCCGGGGAGACAAAGTAGAGTGACTTAATTCCAGCTCACTTTCGAACCCAGGCAGCAGCTTCTCTTGAACAATATGACATGCCTCCATCAATAACCCATTCCTGATCAACGCAATGCAATAATCGTTCCAGTTGGCCGAGTCGAATTCAAATCCCAGCTGATCCAGCTCGCTCCAAATTGCTTTCGCCTCGGAAATTCTCCCCGAATAACAGAGCGAATCAAGTGTGATTGAAATAGGGCGCTGCAGTAGTCGCCGCAGCTTCCAGGCCTTGGTTGTCATTCGATCCTGTGCCCACTCCACAGCATGACCATGCTTGAATGGCCTATATCTCTCAGGATGATCGCGAATGTCCTTTTGCTGTTTCTTGAACCGTTCAAACAGCTCATCCCAGATTCGCATTACACTCTCGACATCCCCTGCACGCCTATAGCCGTCCATCAACATCGTGTATGTGGTCGTATTGGGCTCGAGTCCTCGAGCTTTGATCTCGTCAAATATATCCTTTGCTGCCAATATATTACTCTCCTTCGCGTAGGCGTCTAAAAGAGGTGTAAAGGCCATCAACGCTTGTGGTCGAGCAGCTGTCTTGAGAGGTTTTCGTTCCGTGCCAATGGTGGAGAGATGACCTTCCAGGAGCCCACTCGACGGCGCCTCTTGCTCCGACCCCTTGGCATAAGTTGGTCTAGTCCGGTCTTGACTCTGACTAATCCCCAGTTTCTCCATCTCATCGTCGTCCAAGGATTCATCCTCCCCTCCAACCATGACGAGTCCACGACTATTCATGATTTTGTTCAGGAATGCCCGACCTTCCTTTGTCTCTCCCCTTTTCGCGTGCGCTTGCAATAAAGTGGCATAAGTCATAAAGTTGGGTATCAATCCTGCGCGCAGCATGTTCTTGTAGACCTCCTGTGACCCTTTAAAGTCATCCTGGTCCAGGTATCCTTTCATCAAAATTGTCTGTGCCAGCACGTTGTTTCCGAATCCATCCTCCTCCATATTCTCATACATTCGCCGAGCTGCAGACATGTCGCCATCCTTGACCAGACCAAAGAGCAAATTAGAATAGATATAACTGTTGGGCTTCAACCCTTCGGCGCGCATGGCATCGTAGATCGAGAGCATCTGGGTCAGGTCTCCACGACGGGCGTAGGCATTGAGCAGAGTCCCAAAGATTACTTCATTGGGCATGATGCTGGCCTGAATCATCTCCCGGTACACTGTCTGGGCGCTAAGCATGTCCTCGGTCGTGCAGTAAACGTGCATCATCGCTCCATAGGCATGAGCATTGGGCATGACCTTATGCGCATCTACCATTTCATTCCAAAAGACTTCTGCACCTTCGGCATCTCCACGCGATGCAAACAGGCTGAGAATACTGGAAAATGTATACTGGTCTGGCCGAACACGGTCCGTAATCATGGATCGAAACACCCGGAAGGCCCCATCGAGATCCCCATGACGTTGAAATGTTCGAATGAGCAGATTGAAATTGACAGTGTTCGGCTCGACCTGCTTTGAAAGTTCCAAAAACAGTGCGGCGCTTCGATCCGGATCGTTGGACAAACTTTGGAGAAGTGCACTGAGCGTGTATTCGTTGGAAGGAACTCCACTGGCGTTCATCTGGTCCACGAGCTGCCGCGTCATGTCATAGTCACCCATCTTTCCGACAGCCTCTACCATGGGACCGAATGTTGTGTCGGTTGGAGTGAGATCGGCAGCGAGGACATCCTGGTATGCTCTCTGGGCCTCCCTCAGATTTCCTGCATGTGAATGTGCATCAATGATGGCTGAATACGTATCCTCGAGCGGCTCGAGTCCTTGCTTCTTCATGATATCGACCGTAATGTCCATGTAATCAAACTTTTGAGCACGTCCGAATCGATGGATGGCGGTGGTGAAGAACCCATGGGTAAATTTGAAGCCTTCTTTTGAGAGTCTCGCAACGGTAGTATAGACGTTGTCAATGACGCCACGATCCAACAGAAACACGAGGAGATTCTCTACAACTTTTGGGTTGACGTCTTTACCCTCATCCTTGATCCATCGCAATACTATATCGCCAAGAGCCTCTGCACGCTCCTTTCGGCTTTGGAAATACGTCGAGAACCCGTCTACGTCGAAGGAAGCCCTGGCCAGCTGGTTGTAAAGTCCAAGGAACCGCCTCATTTCCAAATTGGAATCGCATAGTTGAATAAATTCAGTGATGAACCGTCGACGTCCTTGAATTTGCCACAGTATGACCTTGATCTGTTCCGCGGGCAAGTGGTCAACCGCCTGTTGCATCAGAATATCAAAAGCCTCCTGCGGAAGTTGTTTACCCATGTCGTTCACGTCAAGTGCCACCTGGAGCATCATCTCCATGGACTCTTCGGTTTGTTCGGACCGAGATAGGGCTTGAAACAGTACGGTGACGTCGTCGCTCTGTAGCAATGGGAGAGCTTCGGCCTTGACCATCTTTGTATAGGAGGCCCACAATTGCTTAGTATTCGCTTTCACAAACGCCTTTTGTCTCAGCTCTGCCAAGATCAATCTCTTTTGTTCCAAGCTCAGACCAAGGCCATCACCGCCGTCCTGAGAGAAGAATGAGCGCTGCGATCGGGTGGTGTGCAAGTATCTTTTCGAGGACGAACGATCTGCTGCTGCGTTGCGGCTGGACCATGTCGAGAAACTAATGGTGTTTCTGCTGTGAATCCTCGACGGTAAATGCGATATCCTTGAAGGCGAGTGGTGTAAACTGAGGGCCTCTGGTGCGAGGTGATGTTGTCTGTGATTTGATGATGTGTTTGCTGATCGAATATGAGCCTTGGTGGTCGATTTCTTTCCGCGATGAATATTGTCAACTACTATGCATGGCGGTGATGCCAGCAACGATTGCTGAGAGAGAACCTCCTTTTGTGAGCAATGGCGCACCCCTTCTGCAACGATCCCTGCTGAACTCTCGGTGCATGCCTTCATTGAAAACGAGCGATGTGGCTGCACACCACTCCGAGGCCGCGCATGTGTTTGATGGATATGAGACTGCTGCTGAAGTACATGTTGATGGTTCGGGACAAGCGATCGCGGTCGCCTTGATACAGGACTGCATGAGTGGGTAAAAAAGACTTCCCATGACGCCTCTCCCAAGCTGTGGATCTGAATCTCTGGGGCTGATGGAAGCGATAGTGACGGAGTTGCTGACACAGTTGCTTGACGACTCAACTGCGCTTGGGACTGACCACTACTACTTGAGCAGATCGAACGGCATGTACCATCACCCGATATACGCGAACGGATTTTACGCCTTGAGCCCCCAGTCAGACAGCCCTTGGATCGCGAGGGGATGCCCATAGCCACAGACAGCACGTTGGCTGCGCGGCTTGAAGAACAGGACATTGGGCTGAGGATGTGGTCAAATAGATCGAACCAAAATACTGCTCTAACACTGCCGCGTGTCTGAGTGAGAGAGAGGTCGACGTTAGTGAAATGGCCATAGGACAGTGGATTGGAATAGACGCCATGGATAAAGAACGATATTGGGAGTAGGGCGTCCGTACCTGGGCAACGCAGTCGAGTCGAAAATACGAGGAAAATTAAAGTGCGGGACAAAGGTGAAGCGCGTGTTCAAAGGTGTGCGCTGTGCCTAGACACGAATCGGCAAACAGGTAAGGTGTTGGGTGTAAGGGAATGGCGGAGGGAGATATTTGGATGAGGCAGCCTCCCCTGTGATGGAGAGGAGATGCGATCCGCGATTGGACCTTATTTTGTGCTCCAGGCGAGTCCGTGGCGGGTGGCTGGAGACGCCTGTTGGCTCGGGAAATGTAAACAACGCCGATCTGCAGTAAAACGGATTTTGGCTCTCGCAATTGTTTCTCGGTGTGTCCAAGAAAGGATGTGAGTTCTTAAGGGTGCGTCTCCCATGTCTCACCTTTGGTATTCCTGCGCACCATGGTACCACCTTGGGGCTCAGGCGCATACCCTCACAATCTGAGCATCAGTGTTTGCATCGGCAAACGTCAGTGCCATATCGCCTCGGGCTTATCCCAGATGACTGCGTAGTCAGGACAAGCCAGCATGGTGCCTATGTACAGTCACTCGTCCAATGCCCGCGAGATACATTCATCAATTCACCTAGACTGGCAAAAGTACGTTTAGTCCAAATACGGTTTCCATACCGCAAAGACAATCACCCACAGATGGTGCGGCACGAATCGCCCTGGATCCTAGGTTGTATGACACTTGTATTCCTATATCACAAGCTCTTCATCTTAAAGCGACAAAACAAAGGAAACAACGAACAACACTGAATGTGACAGCCCGTAATGGCGGAGAGAGCATACACCATTCGGTCTCCGCTATCAGCTTCGTGCCCCAAAGGAAGAAAGGAAGAAGAACTTGACAAAGTGGCGATGTAAGGTGACAATTACAAAAGGACAGATCCAGCCCAGGACCCGTTAACTGACCAGAGAAAGAGCACATCGTTCAAAAGCATGGCGTTGCGAGCTTGGCGGTTGCTGGATTCCATCTTAGTAATCAACTGGCCATTTTTCAGACCTCCAATCTCATATACGGTGCTCGCAGTCTTGGCTGCCATGCCATGAGCTTGGAGCGATACGAGAAACCCAATGTAAATTCATAATTGTCATTATCAGATACGAGCCACAGGGTTATCGGGGCGGTTTTTCCCGAATGCAAGATTTATAAAATGATACCAGAGGACGATGTTCACAATGCCTTGGCCAGTGCAGTAAAACAACAACAACAACAACAACAACAATGCAAGGGTTCACATGCATCTGTGAACAAAAACGCCAGCAAGAGTAAAATGAAAAGTGTCAGAGGCAGAGGAAAGAATTATAAACAGGATTATTAAGATTAATGAAATGCAAAGTGAACAAGGGGGTTTTTAATTATTGGTTGACGGATCGGCTACCTGTTAACAGAGCAGTGCAACAGTAACAGTAACGGGGCAGAGAGTCCAGTGTTGATGGCTCCTTTTTCTCGACCTTCGGGTCGGATGGAGATAAAGTGGTCCGTTCGCCGCTTCGTATTCCGCAATTTGCCTTTTTATTAACGTTGGGGTGAACACATCAAGAAGGTGAGCACGCTTGGTCGCTCTTTTCCCTGGAGGACGGACGCTCTTTGTTTGATCACGTACTGTATATTCGCGACAGAAACTAGAATAGACATGGACTTGTACATGTGAATAAGAGTGTACAGCACGGTTGCCAAGGAATGATGCTCGATCGGTTGTTCCGGAAAGCAAAACATGGAAAACAGAAAGAGACGGATGAGTGGCGATGAACATGTTCATCCAGGTGGTTGTTGTATGACAACAGAACAAGAACAGAAATAACCCGCATGGTGACCATGGGCACGGGGATACGAGAGCTGGAGAGTGGACGTAGAACTTCAAGAAGGAGAGGGAAACATGTGGTTGCCAAGCACAGGCACGGGCTACTGTCCGGAGATGGACGATCGTTCATTTCCTGGAGCATGTGCGATCGATCCCCCTTCCCTCTCGTATCCGACTTTTCGCAGCTGTTGGACACGCGCACGCGAGAACGTGTTTCGGGACACACACCTGCAGTGTATGCTCCACAATGACGAGTTGCAAGGAGTGGTTGGATGCAAGTGACGCCTCTGCAATTGAAGACGACGAGAGAAAGAAGGAAAGATAGACCTTGTCACCTTGTCACCCTGTCAATGTGGAAAGCCAAAAAAAAAAAAGAAGGTTTGGGTTTGTTTTTCCCCCCAACAAGTCGTAATAGTAATAGTCGCCACCTTTCATTTTTGGACGAGCCAGTGCAAGCAAGGGCCGCGCTTCGGTTTCTATCCAAGTAAGGTTCTCCCACATTTCTGCAACCGCTCCATCCACTCGCCTCGCCGAGATGAACGCATTGCGAAGATGCAGTGTTGATGTGTATCAAGCAATCAAGCAATGATTGCTGTGGGGTGGAACCAAACACCAAACACCCTCTCGTTTGTTTAAAGTAGCCTGCTGCTCCGTCGCCCACTCCTCTGCCTCTCTTCTCTCCTCCTCCTCCTCCGCTCTTCCTCTTTTTCCCTCCTCGTCTTTCTCTTCTATCCCTCGACATTCCATCGCCATCACTTCTTTTATCTGTGTGGAGACGCCCTTTACTTTTGCTGCATCTGTCTGTCTGTCAAGCTGGTTCTTCTGTGATCCCCATTGAGCGGTTTATCCATTCATCCGTCTAGACTAGTTTGTCTCCATAGATCCACATCCCGTTTGCTCATAGGTAGAGTAGAGTTTCCGATTTCAGGTAGATAGTTATCCCTTTTGTTCTTCTTGGCTCAAACGGACATCACCAGGGAGAACCAGCTTTCAAGAAAACAGAAAAAGGAAAAAAAAAAAGACAAGGACAGTGTGTGTGCTCTGCTGTCTCCACCCCCAGCAGAAAACCATTTCATTTCCCCTCCTTCAACTCGAACGCTCTTCCCCCTCCTTATCTCCTTTCGCATTCCCCCCTCGCTCTCCTCATTAACCTTCCTGTTGCATTCCCAGCAACAAAAG
>MU617229.1:0-11867 GCA_025201705.1 Dissophora ornata
TGAAGGATGGTCTGAAGATCTGAAGGATGGTCTGAAGATCTGAAGGATGGTCTGAAGATCTGAAGGATGGTCTGAAGATCTGAAGGATGGTCTGAGGATCTAAAGGATGGTCTGAAGGATGGTCTGAAGGATAGTCAAAGGATGGACAGAGGATGGTCTGAGGATGTTGTGAAGGATGTGTCAAAGTAGTGATTTTAGCCGGCGAATAGTTCACCACGGTTAAAGTTTACTGTTGCTGCAATTAACTTTACTGAACTTTTTTCTTAAACTGTGGCTGTGCATTTTACAGTAGACTCGACAGTGCAGCCATGGGATGTTGAAGCTGGATGTGTGGTCCAGTGCGGGTGTGGTGGGATAGGAGTATTTCGCAAGGTTGTTGGATACATTCATCGATTCAAGAACATCCCGCATTCGCAGATTAGGGAAGAATGACATCAAATAGTCTAATTGCGATGCTGTGTTCCAAAAACCATGTGCGTGGCCTAAAGTAAAAAACAGGCCGTTCCAATCTTCCTTTTCAATTGACATGTCCGGCTGGTTCCAATTTTCCATTTTTGGTCGTTCCAAAAAAAAAAAATAGTCGTTTGAAGCCACCATTGTGTGCGAGCCCGTCGAACATGATGCAAAAAGAGGAGTGACAAGGAAACATGTAGCCCATGCAAACATTACTGCACCCAAGCTATGCGTGCCGCCCTAGGACTACGACAAGAAAGTCACGCCCTAGAATAACTATACTACCCTTTTCTTGTGCTTTCATCAGATCGCCCTCAACTTTTTACTTCTGATTGTTCAATCCAAACTCGATCCCAATTACAAACGGTCTCACTCGCATGAACACCTAGTCGGTACAGTGCTTAGACCTCCATGCTCTTCGAGACGACTTGCACATGTTCCTCAGAATAAAGCGTTGGACCTTAACACGAATTGCGAGGAAATGCATAGCAAAGGTCGATATCAGAACGTTAGAAGTGTCCGCTTTTGGGGGGGGGTACATGTAGATACAAAAGGCATGGCATTCTTTGTTAGTATTTCGAATTATTCTTTTTTTTTTCTTTTGTTTTCTTTGAAGCGGAGCACGGCGAACCTTCAATTGCACCTTGCATTGTGTTCTGCGCTTTGAACGGATGTATAAGGATGTGTTGTGTGGATAAAACAAATATTAGATGGTCAAGATAAATTGCTGAGTCAGGAAGAGTTTTGAAGCAGCCCGCTCATTGCAAGTAGCATTCCCCTTTCAGCAGCTTCCAGCATGAGTGCAGTTGCAAGACTATTCGATGCAATCTATGTGGGTCGCCTACAAACTGCAGGAGAATATTAAACAGATGCGGCCGTAGGAGAATTCTTGATTCGATGACAAAATCCTGCAGATCCCTCCTGCACACCCTCTGCACAACAGTGGTGGAGATTAAAGATCCAGAGATCAAATAATGCAAAAACGATAGGCGCTGACCTTTATGTGAATTCTTGAAGTGATTTATTTTTTGCATACAGTCTAACTTGTAGTGCTTCTGAGATCAAACTGCGGTGTGCTGTGTCCGGGAGCCATGTACAGTACGCTGTATTCCCTCTTGTTCCCGCTCTTCTCTTCCGCGTCTCCCACTTATGGCTTAAACCATATGCATGACATAAACAGAGGCCTAGGCCTGGAGTATGATTTCAGCACTTTCAGAGCCACATGGTATGACTCGGAAATTCATAAAGTCCGAGGAGAAAAGGCCATGCTGGATGATATGAGGATCTGTTGTTGATGACGGAACATGGGGCAAGAGGCGAAACTAGAAATCAGTCTTGGAAAAGACGGGTCAACTCTCCTCTTTCCCATGAGAGCCCATCACAAGTCAGATGAGGGCGAGGATTGTGAGAGAACTCGAAGGAGTGCTTCAGCAATGGTATAAATGTCTCTTTCCTTTCTTTGTCCAACTTGTCCGCCCTCTTTTTACACTCACCACTCAATCCCCCGAGATCTACCATTTATCCTTCTTGTGTTTTGGTACTTTCATCTTCTCTCTGTATCCTGTCGGCAGGACCTGATTAAGCACAATGCAGCAGCATTCATAGGTAATCCGCAATAACCTATCCCTGTCCATTCCTGTGTCAGGAATACTCGAGCCAGTGATGGTTTTTGAAATGGCTGCGAGCCAGAGGCCATGCGGTTTAAGAGAATTGGCATATATGTACGGTTGATAATGACCTTTTCTGTTTGATAATAGTCATCTCTGCTAGAAGTGAATATCATTCTGCTCAACCACCTTAGTACACTGGTCCAGTACCGACGGTCATAAACAAACAGGAGCGCAGATTTGTATTTGAGGTGAGCCACTACTGCTTCGTGGCCCTTGGGAACCGCTCCATAAGCATCTGTAAAATGACAATCAACCCCTCTTATTCAATGGCTCGATGACGGGAGCTAAGGCATAAACATTGTGGTGGTCTAAAGAAACAAATCGAGCTTTCTGTTACCACAATAGCCTCAGAGCTACATCGCATCCTTTAATGAATTTATATCCATTGACTCCCAGTAGTGTTCATTAAATGTTTTAGTGCGTTCTCCAGTGACTCCAGCTTTCCGGTGCTTTACGCCATTGTCACTAACACTGCAATTGAATTTATTCTCTGATAGCTAAGAACAAGGACAAAAAACAAGAATAGAAAGAAAACAAGCAAGTGGGCGATCAGAAATCGATATGTCCAGTCGTATGACTCCATGGTTGAGAGGCGTTCTCACACCACAGACGGCGTTGGAACTTGCGAATGTGCATTTGGAGAACGCACGCAAAGCAAAGAGTTCTGAACTGACTGAAAAGTTTTGCAAGGATGCAGAAACGGACCTGGCCCGCATAAGAAAATCCGTGAGAATAACCTATGTTTCATCCTCCCGCGATGAGGATCGAGCCCTGTGCAATGAGATTGCGACCACTCATTGTGAGCTCGGCAAGCTGTGGGATGACTTGGGGCATCATAACAAAGCACAAGACAGCTACAAGAATGAAAAACAATGGGGGTAAGTAACCGACAACAATACTCTTTGTTCGACGTATAAGGTTTATATGTCTAACCAAACTACGATGTTGCAAAATCAATATACTACAGAGGACGAGTTCAGTTGCCAGGTCAATCATTCTCTCGCTCCGAGAACGTCGCATTGCCTCCCACTTCAAATGGCTCTGCAGATTCCACTGCGGATACTACCGTGAACCCGTCCGTCGTTCTTGCAATGCCTACTTCCTCTCGTTCCACGATTCAGGAAAGATCAAGCCGCGATATTGCAACAATCCCTTCGCATATTTTTGCAAAGGACATGGATCAACCTCCTGACTTAAACAAATTGCCAAAAGTCGTTGACCGTCTCAAGGACGTATCCCAGCTCGTTCACTGCCTCACCCTTTTACAGCCTACGCAATCCAACGAGGAGACTCTTGATCAATCCGAGCGCGACTGGCTAAAGGCCATTAAACGTGATACAGAGGAGCAGGAAAGATTGAAGATGCTGGCGATTGACATGCTCAAGGAATTCACTCACGATGAACTCAAGGATGCGAATATTGTCGCAGAAGTCGTGTGCCTGGTCCCAGTTCTCGAGAAACACCGGCTTCAAAAACTACTCCAGCAATTGTTTAATGGTATCGAGCAGTCAGAGTTGCTGAATTTCGATCTACTTGAAGGACTGGCACAGCTGGTCCAACGCGCTTGTCCCGGCCACCTCAACGCAGATGATTTGGTCAAGATACTGAATCTCATCAGTGAGCGCTTAATATCCACTCACGACCAGGCGCCAGATTACATCAACCAATTAATATTGACGGTATCACGGGTCTTGGATGCCATGGCCGATACCAAGATCAAGGGTCTAGATCGCGAAAATCTCCACAAGCCTCTCGCTGACTATTTGAATAAGCTAAAAGGCGACACTGACCCACACCTGGTATATCAAGCAGCCTATGCCTCTCAAGCATTGCTTTACGTCCCGGATAATGAAACGACATGGCAAGCGACGCAGAGGCGTACGGGAAAAGTGGTCAAGGGGGTAGCAGGGTTGGTGAGCGCAGTGAAAGGCTTGGATCTCAACCAGTTTGTGGATAGTTTGAGCCGTATCCAAGAAGGACTTGCCGGAGCAACAGAGGTCATTACAGTAGCCAAAAGCGCGTATGAAGATGTTAGCTCTCTAGCAGAAAGCGGTCAACAATTCCAAGAGTGTCTCAAAGACGGGTTGAGCTTTAATCGCAAACGAGCCTGGTATCCGGCATTACGCGGTGCAGATGTCTTGCTTCGAAATGGTCAACTCATCGAGTTCAAGAGACTTGTCTGTGAGGTGCCTTGCCGGCGTGATCCAGCATTCCAATGGGGATTATGTCAGCGCCTCGGGGAGCTAGCCTCCAATGATGAGTGTGATGACGACTCTCGTACAAGCGCCACTTCATTTCTAGGGGAGATGTATCGAAATGATAAGGCCTGGGGCGATTATACCAACATCAAGCAATTAATCCTTGATATTCTTATGCAACTATCATATTCATCCGGAAGGGAAACGCAAGGTATGAAGGGTGTAGTGGAAATGACTATTAATATTACAACAAATCTTACCGGTATGTAATCAAATACTAACATATGGGTTCCTTTAAAAGTTGCAGCCTCCAAAGCACTGCTCGAGGAGTTGGAAACGAATGGGGATGACAAAAAGCAAGCGCTTTACCAAACATGTCTGAAGGGTGATTCAGCTCCACACCCATTGAAGGCCATCTTGCCTTCACGGTCGTCCAAGTCCCTGCTCGAGCGTGTTCAAAACAATCCAGACACCGAAACCCGTTTGCGCCAGCTCAAGGTTCGACGATTAGAAGGAAGAAGCAAATCGGTGTATATTTCTCCACAAGCCAAGGCCAACCTAGAAGCCAGAGATGGCACCCTTTTCCCTTTGATGGATAATGTGAAAGAGTTCCTTGCAAGTGAGAGTAGGGTGTTTTTGGTTCTTGGCGATTCTGGTGCAGGAAAATCAACGTTCAACCAGGAACTTGAATGCGACCTGTGGGACAATTGCAAGAAAAATGAAGGCCGGATTCCGCTCTTTATCGCCTTGGCAGCAATCCAAAATCCCGAACATAATCTGGTCGCCAAACAACTACAGGATGAAGGGTTCACCGATCGTCAAATCCAAGAACTGAAGGACAACCGCGAATTCATCTTGATTTGCGACGGCTATGACGAGAGTCGACAGACGAACAACTTGTACAAGAGCAACCGACTGAATCTACAAGGGGGATGGCGCGCTCAAATGGTGATCAGTTGCCGTAGCGAGTACCTTGGCTCCAAATATCGGGATCGATTCCAACCAATGGACCGTAACCGGCAATCGGAGTCGCTCCTGTTTCAAGAAGCGGTTATTGCGCCATTCACTAAGGATCAGATTAAGAATTATGTCGAGAAATTTGTGTTAACAGACGGTGCGCCATGGAAGACTGACGACTACATGCAGGCATTTGATCAGATTCCGGGATTGAAAGACCTGGTGACGAACCCGTTTCTGTTAACGTTGTCGTTGCAGGTTTTGCCAGGCATGGTAAATGCAAGGCAAAATCTCTCGGCGGCGCGTATCACTAGAGTCGCACTGTACGACGAGTTTGTGGAGCAATGGCTGGATCGCGGTGATAAACGACTAATCGAGATGGTGAGCAACGAAGAAGACAGGAGAGCATTTGAGAGGTTATCGGATGAAGGGTTCACACACAAAGGCATCATGTATTTGGAAAACCTAGCGACCGCGATCTTTCAGAATCAGTCAGGTAGTTCTGTGGTCGAATACCCGTCAATCCGGGATCAAGGCAAATGGAAAGAAGAGTTCTTTGGTCAGGGAGGCGAGACGAAACTTTTGCGTGAGGCTTGTCCTCTGAAGCGCATCGGCAACAAGTACCGCTTTCTCCATCAATCACTTTTCGAATACAGTTTGGCACGGGCGGTATTTGAACCACAAAAAAGAAAGAGAGAAGGACGTCGAGGGAGTGTCGATTCGGATTTCAGCTCTGAGAACCACGGAGTTATTGAAAAGGCGGTTGGTGCCATTGAACAGCCGCTGCTCGAATCGCCTTTAGGACGATTGAACTTTGTGGGCGAGCCGTCAATTCTGCGATTCTTGGCTGAGCGTGTCCAACAGGAACCTCCCTTCAAGAGACAGCTACTGGCGATCATTGAGCGATCGAAAACTGAGACGACGGAGCTCGAGACAGTGCGGATTGCGGCAACCAATGCGATCACAATATTGATCAGATCAGGGAAGCAGTTCAATGGAACGGATTTACAAGGCATACGGATTCCAGGTGCCGATCTGAGTCATGGCGCATTTGAATATGCTCAGTTGCAAGGGGCCGACATGAGAAATGTGATTCTTCGCAGTGCATCGCTTCGTGGCGCTAATTTAAACGGGGCACAGATGGCAGGAGTACAGTTCGGCGAGCAGCCATTTCTCTTGGAAGAGAGCTGGGTGAAGTGCCACGTATATTCACCAGATGGCACAACATTGGCAGTTGGTCTTGAGGATGGCGACATCAGCATCTACACAACATCTGGCTGGGAAAAAACGAAGACTTTGAGTGGCCATTTCAGTGGTGTTGACAGCATCGCGTATTCATCAAGCGGTGATCAGATTGTGTCTTGCGGTGATGACATGACCGTGCGGCTGTGGGATTTTGAAACCAGCGATTGCAGCCTCGTCTTGGAAGGCCATGTGGGAGGTGTTTTGATCGTCATGTATTCGCCAACAGGAGATCAGATTGCAACTGGCAGCATGGACATGACCGTGCGGCTGTGGGATCCTGCGACTGGCTATTGCTGCGATACCTTAGTAGGCCACAGCGACTCGGTTCAGAGAGTCGTGTATTCGCCAACAGGAGGTCAGATTGCATCTGGCAGCATGGACATGACAGTTCGGCTATGGGACGTTGAAACCGGAGAGTTCCTCCACGCCTTGAGCGGCCATGGCGGTGCTATTACTAGTGTTGTGTATTCGCCACAAGGAGATCAAATTGCGTCTGGAAGTGTGGACGAGACAGTGCGACTGTGGGACGTTGCGACGGGCAAGTGTCTTGTGGTGATTCAAAATGACGCTGAGGTAAACAGTATCACTTGGAGTGCAACTTCCGACAATAATTATATTGTTGCTAGATGTAATGATGGTTTAGTGAGATCGTGGCTGGTCATACAAGATGGAAATGAGTACTCCGTAAAGCAGCACTAGAGATCTGCACCAGACAGCCTTCTGTTGTCGAATACATCGATTCAAGACGTGGGATAAGCCGACAGAATAAACAACTCTTATTGCAACGTGGGGCGGTAGGTGAGCCGGCTGCGTTGCAGATAGAGCCTTTATGAAGAGAATATGAAGTTTGCTAGTACTATATCTCTAATGAAGTTTAGCACTATCAAGCCGCTTGATACTGAAGCTGGAGAATTTTCCAGTAGCCAATCCTGCCATTGTGTACTCTGACAAGCCTGTCGAATACGATGTAAAAAAGGAGAGTGACAAGGAAACATGTAGCCGATCCCAAGAACACTGTACCCAAGCTACGCGTGCAGCCCGAAGACTAGGATAAGAAAGTTGGGTCCTAGAATGACTCCAGTACGCTTTTCATGTCCCGCTTTTATTTCATCAGATTGCCCTCAGCTTTTACTTCTGAGTGTTCAATCCAAACTCGATAGCGATTACAAATAGTCTCATTCGCAACTTTGACGAATCACTCGCATGAATACCTTGTCATTACAGCTTCAGTGCTTAGACCTCAGAATAAAACATTTGCCTCGAACTCGGGTCTCAAGGTAATACACAGTAAAGGTCTATTAAAACATCGCAAAGTGAACAACATGGAGATGGACTTTGCTGCAAAAGGCTTTCAAAAATAAGTCCCAGCTGAGGGTCGTCATTGTAACTATTGATCAGGCGCTTCCTCAATCCTAGGTCGAGTTGTGTGTCCATAGAATGGAGTACCAAAGGAGGCAGTTTCCTGATGGTCTGGTGGCCAAGAGAGGGCATTAGGAACGACCTTGCCGATGGTGCGCTTGTACTTGAAGTCAAAGTCCTATTCCTGGAACCAATGAGTTTTTTTTTTTTTTTTTTTTGCCGGGTCAACTTGGGTTATGTTGGAAGGTGTAGACAGTCGCATTAATGCGTGTCGCAAACAAAACGAAAGCGAGTGCCGCCGAGGAAGTAACACCAACTTACTAAGAGCATGGACAAGGGCAAGCAATTCCTATTCATGGGTTACACGAGTTCCGTGCAGCTGAGTTCAGTGTGATGTGTAAGCAAGCATGGTGTTACCATTGAATTACCTAAAAAATAAAATTCATGCTGACTTTCCCTGTTCCCAGTTTATGCACGAATGTATGCCATGTACGTACTGTGCAGACATGCATGGTAGGGGAGTGGAGGGGGAGAGCACAGGGGTACTTGTGTTTTTTTCTCGCGCTGGTACATGCACTGCACAGCGACAGCGCAGGAATCGAGTGAGAGAAAAGGGCTTTATAAGCACGCAGAGATAAGCATGACTCTCCACTCTGATTAGACTACTTCCTTGATGGGACTAGAAGTTGTTCGCCCCGCGCTAACACATGCCATCCACAAGCGACACCCTCCATTGTCCATCGAGGGGAATCTCTTAGTTCAGCACAACACAACAAGCATCAAATAAATGGATGGATACGGGATTTGGAGCAGTAGTAACTTTACAATTTTTTTTGTTGAAGTATCGACTACAGTAGACTACGATACAAAAATGGAGGGAGGGGATGGATGGAGAGAGGAGTAAAAAAAAAAGGAAGAAATAAAATAAAAGTGACGAACCTGTAATTATTTTGAGGACTAGTGTTTCGGTTAATCGGTTAAGAGTGGTAATCGGTTAATGGTGGTTTATTGGAAAGCAGTGGTTAATCGGATAACGGCGAAAACTGTGGTTAATCGGAAAACAGTGGTTAATCAGTCAACTTCGCCACCTAAAACATTTCTTAACTGACAATTGACGTTGGAATCACTAGTTCAAAGGATGATCGGAAGGATGGCCCAAGGATGGACAGAGGATGGTCTGAGGATGGTCTGTGACAACAACGTCGGGTTAGTACGCAATGCGAAAGTCGCTCCACATTCTTGTTCTCAACCCACCAGACCAACGCTTGGATAGACGTTGTTCAGTTGAGTTGGTAGTCAGGAACGCAACGAGAACGCCGAAGCCAGTCTCCACGTTCTTCACAACGAGTGTAAAATAACTGTGCACCTTGCCCAAATATGAAACTAAACGTTTGATGTAATTTATAAAGTCCATGTGCCAAAGTGAGGACCTTGACGTAGACCTTGTGTATTACATCAAAGTGGCACGGGTCGCGCCACAGATCCTATGCTTCGTGTGATTGTACTCCTTTGCAATTTGTGTAGACGCGATCGGTCTTGTGTTACACCTGAACTATGCCATTGTGGCAGATTGTAGCCAACTTAGATTACCTTGCACGCGATGGTCCAACACTCTTCATCCTTGGCGGCTCCTTGCGCTATGCTGCCCAAACTCAGCCCTCGCTCCATCCCCACTCCTTCAGGACACCGTAGGTCGGTACGTGCCCTTCACTTTCCTCGCCTCTCTCTCTCTCTCTCTCTCTCTGCCCTTTGCAACACTCGCACACACTTTTACTCCGGACAACTCGTCCGTCGACTCGAGCTGGTTCTTCACTCTGTGCCTCTTGATCCGCTTTTCTACCCCGGAAACTATCTTTCAGTCCCGTACCATCACTCCACCTGAGCTTGCATCTCTCTGTTTAGTCACTTGTTGTGTTGTGTTGCCGTACCACCGAAAATCATTCCTCTTGCAAACAACAACACGCCCTTGAAAAATCAACCTCCTTGAACATCTTCGCACAGCCATGCGCGCTGTTTCCTTTGCGATTCATACTCACCCTTTTTCATATTGACCTCTTTTCACTTTCACAAGAAAAACTGTATTAAAAAAAAAATAGACTGCAAAAAAGTTTTTAGTGCTAGAAAACAAATAAAGCCTTGTTTCTTTCGGAATTACTTGGCCTGAACTTGAAGAAAAGTATTCAAAGTCTCTACTCACAAGAAAATAGCTGTGCGTATCAAATTATCAAATGCTCCAGAGCCGGGTTTTTGAAAGGTGGCCAAAAAAAAAAAAAAATTCTAGTGAATCATCAAGTCTAATTAAACTCCTGACTTCTTGAAAGAAGATCGGCTTGGCTTGCCACCCAGTCTGCTTCGCTAACCTACGGTAAGAAGATCAAGCTGTGCCGAATACACCGCGAAGGGATACGTCAGCCTTGCTGGTGGGAGGGGAGGGCAGAGGGAAAGACCATCCATTCTGGGGCAGGGAGAAGGGCAGAGGAGACAACCAAATAGGATATAATCATGTCAATATGAACTTTTGTGTTCGCAGTGTTTGTGTCTGTGCTTTTTAGTTTGGGAATAAAAGGAGGGTGGCGATCAAAGGCAACGGAGTTGGAGAAAGGAGGGAGTGCTGAAAGACGAGAGGATACGATGTGCGCTACCAAGTTGTATCGATCAAAAGATGGACGGACGAGCACTAGTCCACGAACGCAGTTTATGCTTCTCCGCTCAAAGGCACATGAAAGATCGCCCACGGTTTCAGACTTTTAGGCGGTGGCAAACCAAGAAATGAATGAATGGAATAAAGTAAAATATAACAAAATGAACAGATGGCAGGAAGAGACAGAGAAGAAGGCTCTTGCTGTAGCTGCCGCTCTCGAGAGGCGACTCTGCCGTCAAGAATCCATAGAGTTGCATACAAAAAACCATCGCTATTCACATCGCAGTAAAAGCTACTCCCTGGTGAGCACATCCTAACAGCAAAAGACAGACAGAAAAAGAAGCTGATTTCCGTGCAAACTACATTCGCAAGCGTATCGGCAAGAAAGAAAGAAAGCGCCGCATGTGGGTGACAGTCCATCCGGCGAGACTCGGTGCAGCGGTGACTCGTGGCCATCTTCACTTCTGTGTGGCCTCGGTACACCAGGCACAACACTCTGATTATTTCATATCGCCGATGTATCGCTTCGAGTCAGATCCGGTCTCTGGATACTTCATCAGAGACACAGCAGACTGCTGTGTTGCCTCTGTGTCTCTTATAAACGGTACAGGTGTAGATCGTCGATGAGTTAAAGACTCTTCGCAATGGCGACGGCAAAAGTATACACCTCTGCCCTATTATATCTATTATATTCTTATTCTAGCCTGTTCATTTCCTCTTCCTTGACTTGCGTCACTCATAGGACACTTTGGAGAGGACCGCAAAGGCGGAATACTATTCGTTCTTGGCGATCTTTCAGCGGAGAAGCATTGGAGCGCTGTCACAATATAACCCTCCGCCCATTATCCTCTCTTTTTTTTTCTCTCTTTCTTCCACTCATCTTCACTTCACTCCCCTCCACTCTTCTCTCCACTCCTCCCCATTCCACCCCACCCCACTCCTCCCCAATCCACTGCACTTCACTCCTTTCCACTCCACTCCTTTCCACTCCACTCCTTTCCACTCCACTCCTTTCCACTTCGCTCCTTTCCACTTCGCTTCTTTCCTCTTACTCCTCTCTCCCCACCCCCTCAGGAAACGGTAGGTCGGTAAGTCCACTTTACTTTCCTCGCTTCTTTCCACTTCCTCTCTCTGCTCTTTGCAAAAAACCTTGAACTTCCTCATACTCACGCTCTCTTTTCTCTTTCACTAGATGAATTGTATTAATGAATGGGAATATGATGGGCACAAAAGTCGCACTTGAAATGAAGGTAACAAATATCTGATCGAGGCGTGAAAAAAAGAACTTGATGATTTGAGGGGACACTTGACATGATGGCATAAAATTAAGGGAACGCAAACTAA
>MU617230.1:0-18487 GCA_025201705.1 Dissophora ornata
GAGGCGAGTCTTTGACCGGTCTACGATGAAATGCTTATTTTTTTCCTAGAGCCAAACCCCAGTGTAGAAAGCTTATTTCCATCTCCAAAAATACTTATGTAGTTTTAGGAGTATGGTCATATATGTGTGCGGTTGGATAGTATTCAAGGTGAGCCAGTCTGCTTCGCGGCCCTTGAGAAGCGCTCCATAAGCATCCGTAAAAAAAAATTGACGATCAACCCGTTTTGTTCAATTGGCTCGATGACGGGACATTGAGAATTAAACATTGTCGTGGTCTGAAGAAAAATACCTCGAGCCTTCTTCTAAGACTGTGGCCTCAGAATTTACTGCGTTTCCCCGGTTATTACAGCCTTCCGGTACTTGACATCATAATCGCTAACACTGTCATCAAAAATATTCTCCGATAGTTAGGATTAAGGGCAAAAAAAAATTATAAGAACAAGCAAGTAGGCGATCAGGAATCGAAATGCTCAATAGTGCGATTTCACCGCGGAGAAGCCGTCTGGCAGTGAGGACAAGACCGTGCGGCTGTGGGATATTGCTTCGGGTGAGTGTCGCGTAGAGTTTCAAAACAACTCTCCGGTATTAAGCATCTCCTGGAGAGTAACTCTTGACAATAATTATATCGTTGTTGGATGTGATGGTGGGGAAGTGAGGCTGTGGCAGGTCATAGAAGATGGGAATGGGTGTTGCGTACGGTTGCATTGGAGATCTCAGTCCCAGATGCTTAATCTGTTGAAAGCATCGATGCAGGACGTGTCAGGGTTAAGCCGATTGAATAAACTGCTCGTATTGCAGCGCGGAGCCGTAGGCGAGCTGGCTCCGGTGTAGTAGAGCCTCTACGAAGAGAATATGCAGCTTGCTAGTATGACCTCCCATGTAAATCCTTGCTCCCATCAAGCTGTTGGATACCGAAGCCGGAGATCTTTCTAGCAGCCAATCCCACTATTGTGTGCTCAAAACAAATTTCATGAATCCTCCGCTACCCTTGAGTCTGATTTGGTGACGAACATGATCCAAATAGGAGGTTGTTATATGGAACCTGCAATGGCTACTTTACCCATGCTACGCATGAACTGACGAGGATTTGAATAAGAAAGATCCGCCCTAGAATGATTCCAGAGTCTTTTTCATATTTCGCTATATTTCACCAGATCACACTGAATATATTACCGACGAATGCTCAATCGAGCACGATCAACATAACAGCGATCCAATTGAGATAGTCGCATCCGCAACTCAAATGGGTGTAGTGCTTTGACTCAACGCTCTTGGGGAAGACAGGAACCTGTTCTTGGTAATAAAGCCGCCGACTTAAACTCGAGTCGTTTGGAGAGTCACTCCGACAGTCGATAAAAATGAGTTGAGTTGGAGGTGTCTCTTTTTTTTTTTGTGTTCATTGAAGCGGAGCACGCGCGTTGTTTTTTCAGTTTATAGTGTCTACAGAGTATTACGGATATCATCAGATGCTAAGAAAATGTTGAAGATGGAGAAGTTCCAGGAGCGGCGGACGGCTCTTCCTGGAGAATCAGTCTATCCACAGCCTTTAGGCGGGTCCATCCTTCAAGACTTGTGCCTAAACGGAGTACGCGGATAAAACAACGAGAAGGGTGTGAGTGGGTGTTAAATTAAAGTTGTCGAGCAAGACAACAGACGCATAGTCTTTGTCCTTCTTACTGGTGGGTAGGGTGCCCCGTAAATGGCAGCGATCTTTGGAATCATCTCCAACCACTGCATCATCTCTGACCAGGGGCAGGAATTGGTTGGGTCGAGGCAGCGACCCCAGAGCTGGGCCTTGTACTCGACAACGTCCCACATCAGCGCTGTCAGACAGCTAAAGCCGGCAGCATCCTGGGTCTTGTAGGCATCCGGAGAGGAGAATGCATTCAGGCCAAGAATCACCTGGTCGAGAGTGGTGAGCTGAGTGGCAGTCAGGGATGTGCAATTGGCGACAGTGGGGATTGTGCTGAGGATGCAGCTGTGGCAGGCTGTGGACTGGGCAGAGACGGCAGGGGTAATGGCAGAGAGGGACGAGAAGGCGAGGAGGGCGAGAAGGAGGAGCGGGCGGAGGGGGGTCCAGGCGAGAGACGTGGAACGCATGTCTTTTAGCGGCGAGGGGGATGGATGTGAGAGGAGAGCAACGACAGGGAATGCGGATGCAATGAAGTTCATGTACATGTGGTGCATGTGTGCATTTAATAAAAATAGTGCCAATCCAGGGTTTCCACGCGGCGGAGTCCAAAATAGTCGGTTGCAATTTCCCATCAGGAACGGGACGGCGCCATGAGTTGCGCCCACCGGTCTCTCTCTGAAATTAGACTATCGAATTACCGCTCTGCAGCTGCTGTGCAGATCGTTCGACCTGGACACCGACCGTCCTCGCCACCCCTGCTGCTGGCAAGGCACCTCTCTGGACTCTCCTGCCTTGACCGCCGGCCCTGACCGGCAAGGGTCGTCGACATCTTGAAAAGAGGAGTGTCGCGACTGCCAGAGGAAGACGTGAGCCCTGTGTTCAGCACAGCGAATCTGCATTTCCACGAGGGACGATCAAAGCCACTGAATGCCCTTCGATTTGTTTACTGCGATCTTTCAATATGTCCCTGGCCTCGTTCACAGCCCTTCTTTCACTTCACATTCACATTCACATTCACAATCACATTCACAATGCTCTCCTTTGCACGGCCACTGGCCCGCATGGCCGGTCTTGCCCACTCCCGATTCGCATCCACAGCTGCGAATGGTACCCAGCCACTCGAGCTCGCTTGCTGTCCCTTTCCCGCTTTATTCCTCCCCGTCGCCGCACATAGCCACAAAGCCCACATATACCGCCCCTGCATCCGTCATAGTCCCAACACAGTTCAAGCCCAACACCAAGGGCCAAGGCCTAATGCAGCTCATCTCCAAGGAAGAGGTCAAGCGCTTGGGTGCTGATGGTCGCTCCAAACTCTTTAACAAGTCGCACCCGGACTGCCTCCGTCCCGGCGATGTTGTCCTGGTCGAGACCCTGAACTCGATGTCGACCGACAAGACCAGCACGTTCGTTGGACTGGTCATCGCAATGGATCGTCGTGAGCTGCATAGCAACTTTACTGTCAGGAACGTGGAGATGAAGGTTGGCGTGGAGATGAAGTACATGCTGTACTCGCCGCTGGTCAAGTCGGTTAGGATCATGAAGAGAGGCGAAGGATTCAGAAGGGCAAAGCTATTCTATCTGAGAGACAACCCAGGACGTGCGTTCCGCCTGGAGGGGTTGATTAAGATGGATAAGGCGGCGCAGGCAAAGAAGGTGGCCAAAGCATAGGCGAAGGATGCATTATATAGACCATAGAACCATTGAACCAATAATCATGTACACTTTTCCCCTTCTTCTATTATCCTTCCATGTCAGAAAAGATCCTTGTAGCAATGTTGCCATATTTTTTATTTTTTTATTTTCGAGAAAACACCCGTCCGACAACGCTCTTATTCCGTTCTACGACGTTTGGCTCCCAAGATCTTTTCTCCTCTTCTCCATCGCCCGAGTCAAGGCCTTGGGGTTATCCTTCAGACTCTGGAGCTTGTCGATCAACGCCAATTTCTTCTGATCCGATTTTTTCAAGAAGAATGGGTTCTTGCCCTTGGCAACCAAATCCTGTTCCTTCCCTTTGTGTTCCCGCTTGATCTCTTGCTTTCGCTTCTGGGCAGCCTCGGTGGCCTGGCGATCGATCATACAACCTAACTCTGTCTGCAACTTTTCCTTCATATCCAGATCGCGTTATTTTTTCATCAGCTCCTTGAGTTTCTTCATTTCGTCTGCCTGGTAGTCCCTTATAAACGAGTAGGACTTTTCGAAAAGATATGCATCGAGCTTTCCGCTCAGACTGTCAAATCGAGGATCGCGACGTTTCTATTGAGAGGAGGACGTTTTTTTTCCCCGAGAGTCCAATGGTAGAGTAGATACTGTCTACGTCAAACACTGAAGAGTGACTCGTGCCATGACAGCCCAACACTCCATCCTCGACTCGGCCTAGTTCCTACCGCTCGCAGGTCCTGTTGTCGAGTAGGCGCATCTTGGACGAATTGAGAAGAAAGATGAATAAACTGCTCAATGTCGTTGGTTTTTTTTATCACAACGAGGTGGTTGATATTGGTGAACGGAAACTTTATCAATATTTTTTTTTGAAGATGGATCCAACAGCATACACAAGCATATTTGCAGACAATAGCCAACAAGATCAAACGAGTCTTTGTCGATTGACTTTCCATTTGTGTTCAGTGAGAGAAGGAAATTTGGACGCGTTTGAGCTCTTCCGCCATCATTTATTCCCAGCACCCAACTGTTCTCTGCCACTCTTCTTTCTGTGCATTGCAACCCATCTATCAATATCTCCCTTCCATTCTCTTTCTCTCCTCTGTGATCCAGCATTCGCCTGTTCCCTACCACTTCTACAACCAAATGCCATGGCTGAGGACCACTTGAGCCTGCTCTGTCTTGTCGACGGAGACACCATCTCGAGAGCGTTCTCCGTCATCACTTCATCGGGAAGCACTGTAGACCAACTCAGAGACCACATCAAAGCCAAAATGACTCTCGCGTTTAGCGATGTGGATGCCTCTGAACTCGCACTCTGGCTTGTAAAGATCCCTGAAGACAAAGAAGACTCTCTCGTCACGGTCTATGCCCTCTCTAGACGAGAAGACAGAGCTAAAACGCCCGAGAACATGTCTCTCAGAGCTGCTCCTCGATGGACCTGACAACAACACATACATCGTTATACAGCGACCACCAGCAGGTAATTCAGGCTTGCTTTGCTCATTCAAGACTAGTCGTCACAGCCCGTGTAGCCTCGTCCCACACTGACACATTCCGCTCTGTCTCTTACAAGCACAACATGCGCCCCGCATGTTATCACTCATGTTTTACACAAGCTCCAGAGTCTGATAAGAGGATAGCTGCATTAATCGAAGAGAATGAAAACTTGCGCAGCGGCGTGATATCAGCTAGTAAGTATCACTATATTCAAGATGCTGTGATATATTCTTGGATGTTCACAGCCTTTGTAGTCTTTTGCTAAAGCTTTGATTCGCTTCGGTGGCTCTTTCTAACGCCTTTTATTATTAACCTTTAGTCCCAAAAAGAAATCGAGTAGATGACGCTGGTATGTGCTACTATTCATTATCTGTTTGCAGTATGAGATCCCTCCAAGACGCGTCTCGTTTGTTACCTGCTCACATGGTTCGATTCTCTACTTTTTCTTGGACACTTCAACAGAAGAAAGTCCCTCGAAACGTCGTCGCTCCTTTTGGGCCTAGGAGCCGTACACCGCAGCCAATGGAAAATCCGTGCAACTACCTTCGTTTATGTTAATCATGCTCCAGAGCGACGAGTTCAGGCCAGACCCCCCGCACGGATTTCTCGTCACTGTTGAACGTAATGTCTGGTGACCGAATCACAACTGGGAATCTTGGACAAACCCCCAACCTCTTTAGAGAAGGATACCAAGGCGATAGCTTCTTTGTTACAGAGAAGATGGTAGAGTTATGGGACGATCTCGAGAAAGACAGCAACTGGTCGATCAAAAAAATGCCTGCCTGACCCGATGGGGATCGGGAAATCATATATCGCATGGTTCCTCGCCGCCAAGGCATATGCACATAGCTGGCCAGTCCTTTACATTTCTGACACCAAGACCCTTGATGACTGCTCTATCAGCGAAGAAGCGTCAATCGGGATTTGTCGACGCTTCTTAGCTATCAACCGGGACATTTTAACAGCAGAGGAGCTTCAATGACTAGTAGATTTCGAGGATACGTCGAGCCCTATTGTAGTAGCCTCTGCTGGGCACATATTACGATCACTACTCCGACAACGAAGCCTGAAAACTCTTTGTCTACGGGCACGGCGCCTTGTTTCCGGACAATGGAATTTCAACAATAACAGGTCTCTCGATTCTAGGACCTCTAAATTCATTCGACTATTGGCCAGGATACAATGCTGGAGCGCGTGTAGTGTTTACAGGCGCCACCCACGGGAAATTTGAAAGGATCCTCAGAGACGCACCGCAGTACACAACCCACATTGGTCCGCTGTTGCAGGTTATATTCGACAAGCTATTCAATGTAGCCATTACTCATTCCGATCCAGCGGCCAACGAATATTCCCAACAAACCAAAGATGAGGTCGTGAGGGTCACTAACCGTGTGCCACGAGCTTATTCGTCTTTCCAGGTATATTGGGACTTCTCGACACACTCCAGAGCAAGTTCAAGGAAAGTCGGAGGAATACCAATAAAAAAGGGAACCAATACTTTTATGGTACCACAATGGTTTTGCTATGATTCGCTCTCAGACATTTCGACGCAATGCCATAGCCGAGATGTTCCAGCTTAGGGAAGATGTTGGAGGAGTTGCATCGTTTTGATTGGAAAGTTCGAAGACTTTTTGGGATTGTTTATCGACACAAGGAAGATATGTCACTGCGGTACTGTCCGATCACTCCGGGATGCGCTATTGCCGCTTGTATACTGCAAATCCCAGTGCCAGAAGCTTTTTTCCGAAACAATCTAATCTAAGCGGCGCAAGAATTTTGAGGATGCCATTTTTTTTCGGCAACTGATCCGGGGTTCCAACATAATGCTCAACACAACGGATCTTGCCGGACGACATCCATTGGTTATTTTGCTTCAAATTTTCGAGATTCGAGTTGATGCAGGGACCTCCTAGAAACCTTGGTGCAAATGGCCACGGATATCCTAGTACGAGGCTATGAATGTTTTCATCCTTGGTTACATATTCATTCAAGTCAGGCATATTTGCTTTGATGAAATTCGTTCATGTTTCTTTAGCAATTTGGAATTTTCACAATTAAATACTGCAAAGCATGAAGGAGGTACTATCCGCACAGACTGTGCATAGTTCAAGCTGGATGGGGGATTCCACGGCATGAGCTATCCTTCCAACGGCAAGGACCATAGATGTTATGTGCCATCTTTTATTTTGATTCATTCGAAATTTCAGAATTTCCCTTCACCACCTGGGACCCCATTCCATGCAAGTGTTTCGAGATCCACAAACGTCTTCGTTACTAATTCAACTTGCATATTTCTTCAATAGTTCTTTCTACGGCAGCTAGGAAAAGATTCTATCCGAAGCTTTCCTAAATGGTACGTATCCAACAGTTTGTAAAATGCATGCGAGGGGTTGGTTCTAGTGTTCCGCAGCTCCGATGGATACAGTCGTTGCAACTGGCGTTTATTGATATTAAAATTGCCCTACCAACAGTCAAGTCCTCTACTTAGAACGGACTGCTCGAACTGGGTGTTCCGAAGCTTACGAAAAGCAATTAAGGGCCATATCTACAGCCTTAGACGAGTCCATCCTTCAAGACTTTTTGCCTAAATGGAGTGCGCGGATAAAACAACGAGAAAGGTGTGGGTGGGCGAAGCTCAACACCAAGAGCCAGGGTCAGATGCAGTCCATCTCCAAGGAAGAGAGGTCAAGCGCTTGGGTGCTGACGATCGATCCAAACTTTTTTACAAGTCGCACCCGGACTGCCTCCGTTCCGGCGATGTTGTCCTGGTCGAGACCCTGAACTCGATGTCAACCGACAAGACTAGCACGTTTGTTGGACTGACCATCGCTATGGACCGTCGTGGATTGCATAGCAACTTTACTGTCAGGAACGTGGAGATGAAGGTTGGCGTGGAGATGAAGTATATGCTATACTCGCCGCTGGTCAAGTCGGTTAGGATCATGAAGAGAGGTGAAGGATTCAGGAGGGCAAAGCTGTTCTATTTGAGAGACAACCCAGGACGTGCGTTCCGCCTGGAGGGGTTGATTAAGATGGATAAGGCAGCGCAGGTAAAGGTGGCCAAAGCATAGGAGAAGGATGCATCATATAGACCATAGAACCATTCAACACTTTTCCCCTTCTTCTATTATCCTTCCATGTCCGAAAAGAACCTTGTAGCAATGCTGCCATATTTTTTATTTTTTTTATTTTTCGAGAAAACACTCGTCCGACAAAAAAGCTCCTATTCCGTTCTACGACGTTTAGCTCCCAAGATCTTTGATTTTTCCTTTGCAGAATTTCTCTTTCTTCTCTTTTCCATCGCTCGAGCCAAGGCCTTGGGATTGTCCTTCAAACTTTGGAATTTATCAATCAAGGCCAATTTCTTTTGATCCGATTTCTTCAAGAAGAATGGGTTTTTGCCCTTGGCAACCAAATCTCGTTCCTTGCGTTTATGTTCTCGTTTGATCTCTTGTTTTCGCTTTTGGGCTGCCTCGGTGGCTTGACGGTCCACCATACGACTTAATTCGGTTTGTAACTTTTCTTTCATGTCCGAGTCACGTTCTTTCTTCATCATTTCTTTGAGTTTCTTCATTTCGTCCGCTTGGTAGTCCTTTATGAAAGAGTAGGATTTTTCGAAAAGATCGGTGTCGAGCTTTCCGCTCAGACCGTCAAATCGAGGATCACGACGTTTCTATTGAGAGGAGGAGGAGGAGGAGGGTGATTTTTTTTTAAAGAGAGAGATTGGATACTTTGTGTTAGAACTAGGAGCTCCAAAAGCTCAAAAAATCCGTACTGCTTTGTGCGAGATAAACACCTACCGTGGCAGCGACCTCCACGACTTGGCGATACCGTCCCACTGGCTTTTTTGATCCGATCTCCATAGGCCTACAAGGAAAACAAAACAATACACATGAAGGGTAAGCCCAGTTGAGTATGTGAGATCTTAGAGCCCTATCCTAGGATTTGAGGAGAACACCGAAGCTAGGCACAAACACATTACTTGTTCTTATCATTTCGCCTCTCGACAAACTTCCTCTGCTTCTTTTCCTTGTTCATCGTTTCCCTCAACTTGTCCATCTTGCTCTTGGGTTTCCGGTCATCCTCGTCTTCTTCACTGTCGTCTTCTTCGCTGTTGTCATCCTCGTCATAATCGCCATACGATTGACTCTTGCGCTGCAACCCCTTTGTGGCGACTTTTTTCTTTTCTGATCCGCGAAGTGTTTGGTGAAAGACTTTCATGCCGACTTTTTGTTGGATCTCGGACAGTTTGGCGAATGGTATTTGAGATAGATCTATGTCCAGAGTTAAAAAGGAAAGAAAAGGAAGAAAGAACAAACATGCACGAGATTCTTAGTGCTACGTTTTACTGACTGATTGACAACAGGGCCCGGGGGGTGGGGTTGTAGCCATCATCCAGGACGCCTTTTCTTTTTGATTTGTCTCTGTCGCTTACTGTTTTGGAGTTCCCTCAGCTTCTTGTCATCAGCGTCTGATCCGTCAGAATCATCCAAGTCGTCTGAATCGTCTGAATCGTCTGAATTTTCATCGCTGTCTTCAGAATCCTCATCCTCATCCTCGTCCTCGTCCTCTTCTTCTTCTTCCTCCTCCTCCTCCTCTTCACTAGGGTCGTCATGTTCGCTATCTTCTTCACTTTCGCTTGCATCTTCTTCCTCAGACATTTCCTGGCCGTTATTGCCCTGATCCAGATCACTATCACTCTGGTCAAATGCCTGCATGCGTCTCTACAAGCAAGTTTGGTTTATAAAATACGTGTTAAATTCGACGAACCTATAACTTTACAAGAGTCAGAATAGAACTTTCTTTTTTTTTCTACTTTTTTTTTTTTCTTTACCAATGCCCGTGCCTCTGCATCATCGGGTTGTGCCTTGCCCTTTAATGCCATGTCGATGTGTGCGTGTGTGTGTGTGTGTGTGATTGTATTTTATGAATGAGCAATTGTCTTTTTGACAGTGTACAAGTGTATAAGCGAGAGCAGCACCGCAGAAAAAAAAAGTGCCGTTGGGCAAGCCACTTTGAATCCAAACATCTCGTAATTCGCTGTCACATTTGGCCACAGTAGGCTGCAGTCCAGTCGCAAGCAAAAAACAGAAAAAAAAAGTCGGTGCATTCGCTTGACGTTTTTTGGTAGTAAATCCCTGCTAGGGGACCTTTATTGATCGAAATGAAAATGGTTGTGTCAAAATAAAATGCATGGGAAGAATAAACGAGTCGTCGTCTGTTTTTTTTTTGTTTTTTTTTTACTCCGTCTTGGGCTTGGAGGCTTCGTCCACCTTAATAGCCTGACCACCAGGAACAGCCATCACAAAGGGAGCAGGGCGCAAGGGGGTATCTGGCATGGGGGACAACATCGCCGCAGCACCCTGTCTTGCCAACTGGATCATAGCCGCATCCATAATCACCAACGCAGCCATGGCCTCCACAATAGGAATGGCTCTTGGCACCACACATGGGTCATGACGTCCCCTCGTCGCCAAAACACCATCCACACCATTGTAACTCGTCGTCTTTTGTTCCTGACTGATCGTAGCAGGCGACTTGAATCCGATCCTAAAGTAGATGTTCTCGCCGTTCGAAATACCGCCCTGAATACCACCCGAGAAGTTGGTCTTGGTACCCAGAACCTTTTGACCCTTACGACCGACCTTTTGGACCCAGGCATCGTTGTGAATATGACCGGGAACTTGCGTTCCACCAAATCCTGAGCCGATCTCAAAGGCCTTGGTGGCAGGAATCGACAACATGGCGTGGGCGAGCTTGGCCTCCAATTTGTCGAAGCAAGGCTCACCAAGTCCTGTGGGGACATTGCGGATCACGCAGGTGACGGTGCCTCCAATCGAGTCGTTTGCCTCCTTGGCGTCAATAATGCGCTGTCGGTGCCCAGACAAACAAAAAAAAAACGATAACAAGTGAGAGTTAGGGGGGATGTTGATCGCGTATTTTTCCCTTTCTTTTTTTTTCCCCCTCGTCTTTCATAACCCATTACCTGAGTCATCTTCTTGGAAATCTCCTTGTCGGGGCATCGCGTAGTCTCCAAATCAACGGTCTCGCGAGTGATCGTGCTCAACATGTCAATAAACTCCTCCGAGGGCACGCCAGTCTCGTTCTGCTCCTCAATGAAGGGCATCGCGACCTTGCCCACAGACGACACAAACGCCACGATCTCGGTTCCATACGCCTCCTTCAAAAACTTTTCCGCAACCGCTCCTGCAGCAACGCGACCTAATTATATATATCACCCAAAAAAAAGACCATTGCACAGGTGTTAGATAGCACTCGTGGAACTAGCATGGGGTTTTTCCTCGCTTTCATCACTGTGTTTTTTGTCGCTCTTACAAATGGTCTCGCGAGCACTGGCGCGTCCACCGCCCGACGAAGCCTTCAGTCCGTACTTGAGCAAATAAGTCCAGTCGGCGTGCGAGGGGCGAGGGTAAAGATCGGTCTCGGTGTAGTCATGGGGGCGCTGATCCTGGTTAGGGACTGTCAGTCCAATGGGGGTTCCAAGGGTGTGTCCAAACTCTGTTCCCGACATGATCGTCACTCTGTCCTTCTCATCGCGCTATGACAACGTGCAAAGAAAAGAGGGCAGATGGATGGGACAGGGATGATAAATGCCACGTTGCAAACGAACAAAACAATTATATAATCGAACAACAACATCGAGTCATATCGGGACATGTCAACTGACGAGACAGTCTTGTCAATATTTCAAGAGAAAAGAAAAAAAAACGTGCGTCCCATCCGCTTACAGGAGTGGTGAGGTTACTCTGTCCAGGACGTCTACGGGTGAGCTGTGGCTGGATATCGTCCTCGGTCAAGGAAAGGCCTGGGGGGCATCCATCAATAATACAGCCGACACCCTTGCAGTGCGACTCGCCATAGGTTGTAACGCGAAAGTGGGTTCCAAAGGTCGACATTGTCTTTTTTTTCAGGTGTGTTTGATTGCGAATGAAAGTTGGCGGTGTGTGTGGTTGTGAGGAATGAGGAACAGGAACGGAAGGGAAAAGAAGGCTAACGGTGAGTCAAGGTCAAAAAGAGATAAAGAGACTTTATCCCTCGTCAGTTCAGTTCGTGCTGGGGATTTTTCCATAGGCGGCGAAGGCTTAGAAACACCTCACAGTCACCCAATCAGTTGGGAGTCATACCGACCAACACCAACACTCACTCACTCACTCACTCTCACTGCGCAGGCTGGCGCCGAGGGGGAAGGGACACTGCTGGGTGACTATCCATGGGTATGAGGAGCCATCGTCATTACGCGTGAACGGCTATCTTTACTTCTTGGTCTTTGTATGCAATTGCTTCTTTCTCTCTCTCTCTCTCTCTCTCTCTGTCTCTGTCTCTCTCGCAATCTATATTATTACACTGAAAAGTTACCCAAGAGCTCAGGCACCTGCACCTCGCCCTTGTTAATCTTCTCCACCATCTTGACCAGATCGTAGTTGATCTTCTCTGTCACAACCGAATCTTGCTTATAATCCGGGTGGTTCTGCACAAATTGTCGCATCCACGACGCTGCCGTCATCAGTGTACCGTTCGCGCGCTTCTTGATCAATTCCAGGTACTTGCTAATCTCGCACCGCGTCTCGATATCAATGTTGAGCGTGTTCAGGTAATTGTTCACAAGTCCCAACAGACCAGGGAATCCCTTTGCAGGGTTGCCATTAATAATCTCGTTGATCGTCATGAGCTCGTACTCGTCCGATAGATCCAGTCCTGCAGAAAGGTTCGCCTGTCCCTGACCCTGGCCCTGGTTCAACGCCGCGACACGAGGAAGAGTCGCGTTGGAGACCTTGGGTGATCCAGAGGGTGTTCCTGCAGCGGGTGTGCCGGGACGGGATTGAGGGAAGATCTGTTTACGGAAATGGAACTTTTCATCGAGGACAGCGTTCCTGTGATGGGCCACCTTCATATTCTCATCCACCTACGGATAGTGAGGACCAAAAAAGAAAAAGAAAGAGAAGCCGTTAGATTCCGTCCCTGTCACACATCTATACCGGTCATCATTCTGGCTTTATCAAGCCTGGACAACCCATATAGCAGCAGTGCTCACCTTGGAGATGGGAATGTAAAAGTTAGAGTTAAAGCTGAGGACAGCACGGGTGACAAGGACAATGAAAATAGCAAAAGCCGCGTTTTCAAAGTCTGTCAACTGAATCTCCATCGAACGGAACTCGACGCGCCAGCCAATGGGGCTAGTCTTGGAGGGTGGGGGCTTGAAGCGCATAGTCTGCCAGTTGGTACTCTGCAGGTTCTCAAAGTGATCTGTGCTCTCGTTATCGTCGACATTGAGCAGTTCGTGGAAGATGACGAGAGGGTCGCGAATAAAGAGATGGGAGATATGACGAGCAAGTAGGTCGTCGATACCGTTTTCAGACAGCTTCTTGTAGATATCCTTGTCGTAGACCAGGGGTATATCGTTGTACTCTGGCCTGTTCTTGGGATCGTTGGAGATGTACGAGTCGATCGAGTCATAGCGCGACTTTGCGATCCTGTACTTGCTTTCCTTTAACGGCTACAGTAAAACAAACAACAACAAAAAAAAAAGATGTAAGATGATGCAGAAATGGTGCCATTTGACGTACTGTACGCGTAACACTGCAAAGATTTTTCTCGAGTTCAGTAACCTCGTGAGAGCACAAAACAAACAGATGTCACATTTCCACACTCCACACACCCCACTAAAGAGCATAGCTTTTGATCAATGCTTTACCTTGAGTCCACGCTCTTCTTCCGTTCGGTCATCAACAGATTGAGCAATCACGTTCCATCTGCAGTCCACATCGCTCAAGTATCCACGATAGATGGGCGCAGCCGCAGTCAGGGCAAGCATGATCGGTCCCAATGGCGCCATCTGATCATAGATCTTGCGTGCCTCCTCAACATTAACTGCCTGGAAAGTGATCTGGAGACAGCAGCATCCCATTCCGAAAGCCATTGCGTCCATGTAGATGTGATCTGGAAGAGCAGCACCCTCTTCGATTGCATTCTTGTCCTCGGGATAGTCGTTGAAGGTGGGAATAGTAGGGTCGATAAAGGGCTTGGGTGTGTTTTTGTCGTGGAAGATTGGCATGTTGATCGCAACCTTGGATCCGCGGCGGCGACGAATGTTGGCAGTCAATGTTCTGATCCGCGGAAAACAGCGCAGCAGCAACAAATAAAGTCAGATTCCCAAGCATCTTTTTTTTTTTTTTTTTTTTCATGCTTGTTAAACTCGATTAGCGTGGTAGAGAGACTTACGGGAAACGGACGTGGGCGTTGATAATGTCGTCAGGCACAAACAGACTACGGGCAGCAGGTCCATGGGGATCGTGGTGGGGATCCAGTCCTTCTCCAGCACATCCGAGACGAGGGTACGACGTCAAAGTGATGGGGACTTCGTTTGGCTTCATAAACTTGCAGGCAAGCTCGCGTCTATTTTCATCAGCAGGAAATGAGTACGACTGGAGGAGGAGTAACGACAATTGTTGATCGGATCACACAATCTGGAGAAGCTTTGATTTGCAGCAAAAAAAAAAGTACCTGAGTTTCATGTTCCGTTCGACAGCGAGCAGATCTCGGGGAAGTCCCATGTAGGGTTCACCGGGCGTTCCCTCCAGCATGTAGCGACCGTACTCTGGGTGCCAAGACGAGTCAACCAGCAATCTAAAGACGGACAGAAAATCAACAGCATGACTTGATCAGCAACGCAAATACGGTTGCAGAGCGTGGGATAGTACCAATTGCAACGTTATTGAGCCGGCAAATGGGGTCGCCTCGGGTTGCCCATTGCTGCACGGACCGAAAGTCCAACAACGACTTACTTCTTGGATGGGTCGAGCCTGGCGTCTTCCTCCTGCTTAGCGAGCTCCTCGAGGATCTCCCAGACACGCAGACTAAGCCTGGCAGTCTTCTTCTCCTCGTCGTAGCTCACGACCATGTACTCGATTTCATCACCCCAAAGGAGGTTGTCCTTTTGCGAGTCCTTGGTGGCCTCCCAGAGGTTCAGGAACTGGATAATGCCGTGAGCGCGGACGTGGTCGGCGTACTTCTTGGCCTCACTCCATGGCATGGGGGTTCCGAGCGACAACAGTCCCATTGTGTAGAGATGTTTGTTTTTTGGAGGAAAAGGGGAATGGGGAAATGGGGGGGACGGAGGGGATGAGCGGCGAGGGGGTTGACGGGGGAGAAGAAGAAGAGAAAGGAAAAGGAGCGAGGGACGAGGCGAGGATGCTGTGGCAGGCCTGGCAGGTAGGCGACGAGCGAGCACCGCGCAAGGCCACATCGGACACACACACGGGCGCCGCACAGGAAAGAGGCGTCTGTTCTGCGCTTGCAACCCTTAAACGTTGGATGCCAATTACTAATAAAATTTTTTTTGGTTTCTTTTTTGGCTTCGTTCGGTCGGTGCCGACTGTCTGCCCTGGATCTGCGTGCTGCGATCGAAAAAAGCCTCCCTGTCCGCCGCGTTGAGCGTGCGTGTGCCGGGTGTGGGAGCAGGGGGATAGTCAGCGTCTTTGACTGCGCACTCACACACGCCCTCGTGGGAGCAAATATGCTTTTGCATCCACGCAATATAGCGTGCGATGGCGTAGATGCAGACAAGACTAGTACAAGTGGACAAGTGCACGTACACGGCCAAGACCTGACTGACCTCTGTGCTTGCACCACCATCGAACGTGTCTGGCACGGCTGCGCTGTTTGTCTCTTTTGCGTGCTACTCCCGTAGGAAAAGGGAAAGAGGCAGGTCGTTCCATGGAGCTAATTTTATGTCGTTGCACAAACCAGGTCTAGACTGCTACAAGCACGAGCATGAATGTGCATGTGCAGCACTGGGAGGCATTGCGTGGCGGGCACAGCCCTGCACAAGCGGCACACGCTGCAAAACAAGTTCTCCTGGGAGGACACAAAGTCCAATAGTCCATATTGTGATTGCCCCTCCTGCACTGTCTAGCCTCGCAATGCAGCTGAAAGCTGTCAACAATGCAATAAGCAAATAAGCACATTAGCAAATAAGCAAATAAGCACGAAACCACTACAAGTGTGTCGACAGGCTCTGTCCAGCTTGCCTGTGCACCTGCTGCTCAGTAGTGCAGTACGGCGGAACACCAAAAGACCGTCTACCGGCACATACCGCGATACTGACCCTGGTGTTTGTTCATCCCTGTCACCCTCGGGACACAGTGGCGATCGAAAAGAGATTGAGCGCTTCCATTCTTCCATTCTTCCATTCCTCGAATTCCTTTTTTATTTCTCAATCAGCTCTGCATTCTCATCTCTTCTCATCTTTACTCCCCACTCCTCCTTCTAACCCTTCTCGCAACACACCTTTTTTTTTTTTGTACCACTTCCCGCAAAATTAAACATCATGGCTCCAATTGTCCCTCCCGAGGTTACCTACGACATCGAGAACATCCACACGGCTTTGAGCTATGCCGTGCCTGATGAGGAAGCCCTCGTCAACATCATTGGTATGTATCTCTGGTGTTCTCTGGTGTTCTCCGGTGTCTCCTTTGCCCCTGGAAAGGCGTGGCATATTTTTGTGCCAAACTCAATTGCCCATTTTTTAATCTCCACATCCTCACTCACACACACACTCTCTCTCTCTCTCTCTCCCTGACAGGACGAAGAGAATACCAGCAATTGGTTGTGATTTCTCGCAACTACAAGGCCACGTTTGGAGTTGATCTCCCTTCAGAGATCGACAAACGTATCAGTGGAACCGTAGGATCATTACTCGCAAGTGCCTGTCAACACAGTGTCCTATCCGATACACAGTACCTCCATCATGCTGGCAAGTCCAACCGCAAGTACGAGACCCTGAGGAAGAGAGATTCCGCGATCGAAGTCTTTTGCGAGGCAAGTGTGTGACATTCGCGTTGCTTGTTATCGTTTCGACACACCCCCCGCGTGTGCACGCAGAACCTTATCATGCGGATGACAAAAAAAATCAAAAATCAAAAATCAAAAATCAAAGAACATCGAGTCTTATGCTGTGTCTGGACTATGGGACATTCCTTATTAGGTCTTGGTTGGCAGAACACCCGAGGAGTTGAAGGAAGTCAGTGATGCCTACATCACCATTCACAAGCAGGACTTGCTCGAACATATCCATTCCTTCTTCAAGGACGATGTCACCAAGGCCTTTTTCACCGCCATTCTCAAGGTAAGCAAAAAAAAAAGCCCACTATACATGTGCATGTGGTTGTACCGACCCTTTCCTGTTTGTTCTTGTTGGTAAATCGGCTCTAAAAAAAATAAATTTTTCACCCCAAACCCAGGTCAAGGAAGATAAGCCCCTCGAGAATACCGAAGCTGCAGTCGAAAACCTGCACAAACTCCTCCAGGCCCAGGACATGCCCGCATTGTTGAGCTACATCTCTTCGTTGACGACTTTGCAACTCGGTACATTGGTTCGATCCTACAATACTCATTACAAGGAAGCCCACGTCGTGACCACAATCGAAAAGACACTTGCTATCAAGCACAAGGGCGATCATGTCGACATGTTGTTGTTTGCAGTGATGCAGGCAGCCGACCCAGCGCGCCATGTGTCGTTGTTGTTTGAAGAGTCCATGGCTGGACTCGGTACCAATGAAGACCAGTTGTCGAGATTGGTGGTGTTGCACCGCGGAAAGTTTATGGAAAAGGTCAAGGCTGCGTACCAAATGGATTACAATCGTACATTGGCTGATCGCGTTAGGGTACGTCAATACTGGAACTGGGGGGAAATGGGGGTTTTTTTGCCCAAAAAGGGGGACATGGGTGGTCATCATCAAAGAAGCGATAATGTCGTGTCATCTAATGCTTTCCCCACTGCTTCTACATTTTCATTAGGGCGATACCTCTGGTCTTTACAGCAATTTGGTCTGTCATCTGATCCACCAGACGATTTAAGAAAAAAAAAATAGGCGATGGACGGAGGAGTGCAAGTATAACTCATGGATCCAACCGATCAATAAATATGTGCATCTATTTTATCATTGCTCTGCTTACCGAGGATTTCAAAAAAAAAAAAAGTGTCGAGAGTGGATAACGAAAGAAAAAGGAGAGGGAATGAAATGAAATTCTTTCTTCGAACCTGATTGTCCGTCTTGCCGCTTTTACGTTTTTTTTTTCCCATCCAGGATGATTTTGCCCCCCCCCCCATGGAGCTCTTCTGCCTGTAAACAATGACGACGAGTGTTGAAATGCCGAGACGATTTTCAGGTCCAAAGCACGGTGTTGTTCCCATGAGCATGCACATAATCTACTTGTCCACTGCAGCGTACACATGGTTTTAGTTTCTTCTACTCGCTCATCTTATACCGCATTTAGACCAAAAAGAGATCCTTCCATCTCTTCCAAACCTTGTTTTGACAAGACGCTCTTGTGTGCCCCTGGACAATGTTTGGTGACACCCCCCCCCACGCACTTTGTCCATGCACTCTAGGAAGGATTACGGGGTTTCCCTTCCTGGAAAGGAAACCAGCGCAGACATGCTCTGAACTCAAAGCAAGATAGCAATGCGGGCCATTATTTCCGCAATCATATTTCTGGGAGAGATAATCACCTTCTATTTGTGCGGGGCTTGGAAGCAAGAGCCAGTAAAGCTGTTGTGTACATCCCCGATAGTGGTCTGTAGTCTAGTCACGATTTATACGTGAAAGGTTGTTAGGAGGAGGAACCAACTCAAGGCAAATCCAGGTGGGTCAAGGGAAATGTTTACCCTTTTTTTTT
>MU617231.1:0-18475 GCA_025201705.1 Dissophora ornata
CTTTGCCTTCTTGTGTCTTGCTGTGATGCCACGCTCCTTCTCGCGTTCGACCGTTGTCTTACATTTGGGCTTCCAGATGAGCTCAGTCGCTTGTTTCTCGAGGTATTCGACGAACTTATGTATCACTGTGTGCGATTGCCAGGGGAGTACCAAAGAGGGCCCGCTCCTTGATCACACTGACTGGCGTGACGCCACAGTAAAGGTCGCTGATCGCCCACTTGAGGTCCGTTACTCGGTCATAATGTCCTTTCCCGCGCAAAAGCTATTGAGTTCCGCCGGTTGACGTCGGGGTTAGCACGAAATATCTTCCACGTCCTTTTTTTTTTTATAACAAGGACTCCCTGGGCTCTTCATTGTCCACGCCATGTGTATCTCAAACGCAGTGTACTTTTTCTGGGTGCAGGCCCGGGCGGTAGCATTCTCTTTTTTTTTTTAACAACAAGACATGTCGGGGGGACCAACTTTTTTTTTTTTTTTTTTTTTTTTTTTTTTTTTTTTTTTTTTTTTTTTTTTTTTTTTTTTTATGACCAACAAGGACCCCCAGCGCCATGAAATTTATTGACTATGGTCCTTGGACAAGTCTCCAGCGCGTTCGCGCCCCAGTGGGGGACCCCAGCCAGGGTTACCGCCTCGGCATTCCCATCGTAAATTTGCAAAACCGAATCTATAATAGTAATTTGAGCCTTCCAAATATCAAAGTGGTCAACATGGCCGAGCGGTTAAGGCGTGAGACTCGAAATCTCATGGGTTCTCCCGCGCAGGTTCAAATCCTGCTGTTGACGCGATATCTTTTTTTGTTTTATTCCAAAATGTCAGCAATGAGGGACATGGAGAATTGTTGTAGCAGATCGAGGAGATTGCGCGCGCCAATTTTTGCTGAAAAATAGGTTGTCATCCTCTCTTTCGTTGTTTGACCAAATTCATCGCGAAGGCACCATGTGCAAGGAAGGGGTGATTTCCTCCGCCCTCCAAAGAACCACTGCTGGGTTAATGGCGAAGAGTATGGTGCCCAATTCACGAGATAATTGCTGCGACCCAAATCGTATGATTGCATACTATAGCCCATCTCACATTGAGGTGTTACAGCTCTCAGCCAAAGTATTCTCAACAATTGTGATGGCTGTAATAACTGTAAGCTCTCGCTACTTCTTTCTACCACGGGTTGCAGGAGCTCTGATGCGAATCCGTGTCAAATTGGCAAATTAGCGTCCTGTCCAAGAAAAAAGCTAGCATGAACTTTGTCAGGACTTGGAGACGTGACACAAGCTGTACGGGGGCGCTTGCCGAATGTCGAACGACTAGAGGGTACACCGCACTCGCAACGGGCGTCTTACGACTTCGCCCCTACAAAGTCTTCTTCCTTATGTTTCCGAGAATCGCAGAACATGCTCCTACTTCTTCCTTGGACCAGTAGACGTGACAGGTCTTGTCTGTTGGTTTTAGGCCGTTGTTTCCGAATCCCCGGGTTCCAACTTATTGCTCTTAAAGAGGTACCAGTAGCGCCATTTCAGGAGACAAACAAAAAAAAAAGAGGGGAAAATAGGGTTTCAGGGATCTCCCCTTTCCTCTTCCTTTGCTTTTCGAATAGTATTCGTCGTCGTCATTTAGGCCATCTCGTTTTGTTTAGTCGAGTGAGACTAAGAGCATGCAGAAGTTGCTCGCTATCGTTCGCCTTCTCCTCTCACAAGCAAGTAGTTATGCAGCAGTGGGTCGCATGTCCTATAATGATCATGGTCTCCAGGATCATTAACAGGGGTTCATCTGGAATTAGCGAATTACACCCAGGGGTACATCTTGTCGAGGTGGACAGTAATCACAAAAAAAGATACAAGTCTTATGTTCGGAGACATACATTATTGAGCTCGGCCAGGCCACTCCTCTTTAATATGGCGGAGTCGTAACATGATTCGGGAAAATATTGTTGAAAAAGAATGTAGTGGGTCTCTTTCAGGATCGCCACTATCACACTGTTATCTTGTCTTAACGACAAACATGACCACCGATGTATCCAGATGGATTCGCAGCTTTGTTCTCGATCTGCAACCTGAATAAGCTTATCACCTTTTTTTTCTTGTAAAAAAATAAAATAAATAAACAAGTAAAGAAAAAATTGCGGGGGAGGCACGAACGTCGCCAACAAAGAAAAAATACTGTCCCTCCACCTTCGCCGAACAGCCGTAGAGAGCAACAGGACGAAGGCTGCATTGGTATAGTAGCTTTCGGAAGGCGGTGGAGCACATCGGAACAAGCGTCAATGCTGATTTGCCAGAGGGGATTCAATTCTGTCTGGCGGCCATTAGAATTTCCCCTGGCAATGGTTATGAGTGGACGACATATTTGATCTCAGTCAACACGCGGGTTTCAAGGGCAGACAATGAAGTGAGGCCGCGCTAAGGAGCGGCCAGTCTGGAGAGTGGGGAAATGTTTAGAGATAAGGAGGGAGACGAAAAAAAATTCAACTCAGCAATGATGGATCCGTGATAAAATAGATACTGACGACGATGTCTCGCTGTGGTCAAGTATTTGATACACTTGTCGTTGTGTCCGATCAACTCAGAAACTATTGTTAGCGGAGCGTATGCCGCGACGTAAGAAAGACAGAAGGCTATCACAGACAGCGAGCTGTCTAGCGCTCGCAGAGTGACACCTAAGCAGAGTTGTCTTGGTAAGCACGTTTGACACGTAGAACAGCAATTGGAGCACGTTCAGACCTGCGTTTTACATGGTGCTACAGAATGGAACAAAATTTAAACAAATGTCAAATGTGCTTGCATCGCACAAGGCGTGTTTGTGTTTACTATTTACGCAATCGACCGCAGCAATGCACGACTTGCTTCACCGTCTGTCACGAAAGAGTCAGAAAATGACTTGAAAGATTTTCTGCAGCATGATAGTCTCCGCCGTTACTGCGTGAGCGATTGGCGATACACCCATTCATCTTTTGTTAGGAGAAGATATCGAGAGAAACAAACTGCGGGGCTTACTCTATTGTATAAGGCTTAGCGCGAACAGAGTGGGAGCAGCAGGAGCGAGTTCTCCATGCGGCATAGAGAGTGTCCCTTTCGATACGTATGGAATATCTAGGGACAAGACCCATCGCAGGATCGTCAAGGGCTGTCGCTGTCTTTGATTATTCCACGGTACATTGTCCTCTATTCTACCGCACTGTGTTTGCTCAGGATCCCTGTAACAGTGTAAAGGGGGCACCATGGAGAGAGTAGGAACCCGAAGGTGAGCGAAGGTGAAGGAAGATGTAGGAATCGATTTATGATGCCATTGCACGGGGAATTTCGATTTCAAAATCGTGCGAGTGCTCGTTTCGTTATTGGGTTGGTCGTAAAAGCAATGATGACACGATTGTGGCACATTTCTGCCCTACATGGCACAACCCTCAGCCCAGTACATGTTGCTTATGCACTAACACGCTTTGTTTGGGTGCTGCAAGAGCGATTACCGCGTAAAAGAAAGAAAGGAAGCAGACGACTGTCCCAATTACGCGGGCATCGCTATCAATAAATGCATGTATTGAGAAGCACCGCTGCTGTTGATAGGGAACATGTAGAGAGAAACCATGCTCCTGCTCCCAATGTGCTGGAATGGCGTATTATATGTGTGTATATCGAATGGCAGGCAACGACAGGATGTAAACATCAACACGAGCAGTTCTATATTTACTTGGAGCACACCGTCAGGAATGTACTGGGAGGGAATTTGAACGTGTGGGCTACAGTATATGGATCCGGAGAGACGTGGAAGGGAGAGAGACAGAGAGTTTGGCTTGCTATGAGAGGGTAGGGGGGTCCCTACGTGTTCCTAAAAATGGTGCTGGTTAGTAGAGTTGCCTTTAGGGAGGCGAGTGAGTGCACGAACGGCGTACAGCGTGGAGTTTTTCTCAGGAATCCCAAGCGCACACACACAAATGGAGAGAATACGGATTGCCGTGCGCATGTCGAACATATGATCGATTGTGACTGAATTGACAAGTCTTTTAGACTAAGGGGCGAAGGTGTCAACCCCACAGAGTGTGTTCCGATTTCCTTAGTGAATACGGGCGAATGAGTTGCGGCCACAGGTGGGTTTGCGTTGCTCTCCGCTAGCCAGCCATGCGTGCCTTATCTTGATGAGGAGTGAGCGGTGAGAGGCAATGAATCGGAGTCTTTAGTGCAATATATGTGAGGACATAATTTCATTCTATCCAATTCATTCCGCAACGACCATTCACCTGCTCGAGATAAGGAGCAGGGCAGCTGCGTATTGTTGCTGTTAACCTTCTTTGTCTCCACTTTTTTATCCCATGCTGCTGAACTGGAAATGGAAATGTATTGAGGACGGATCCATTATAAAAGACGCTCGCTTTCTCCTCGAACGTTTTTCTTTTTTTCCGGTTTTCTGGTTTCTGGTTTTTCTTTCTCTCTTTTTTTTTCTCACTTCCACTTTTCACTTGTATCCGTTTATCGTCTTTCAATCAATCAAGCACTTAGCCCCGGATCATAGCCAAGCAAACACCATTCCCACGCTAGCTCACGTCCTTGCCACCTATTCTTATTTGTCTCATCTTTCTCTTCACCATCGACTCTAACCTTTATTACTGCCACCGCCGAACATGAACATGACCATGATGACGACCACGAACCCTATGCCTGCGCCCAAACAGCAAAAGTCCTCTTCCTCTACAGCAGTTCCCAGGAGCGGCCAGGATGCGCCTCGCCCCTACAAATGTCACATCTGCCCAAAGTCCTTCCACCGCCTCGAACACCAGACCCGCCATATCAGAACCCACACAGGGGAGCGTCCTCACCAATGCACGTTCGCGACCTGCCAGAAGCGTTTTTCGCGCTCGGACGAACTCACCAGACACACGCGCATCCACTCGACTACTAAGGCCAAGAAGGAACGTTCCACAGCACCACCGTGCCACATCTCAATCAAGCCGTTCATGAAGGTGGTCATGGTCGCATTTGACGGCGAGAATAACCACCAGCGCGCCTCGACTACTTCTCCCTCAACTTCGCCCTCGCCCTCGCCCTCGCCTCGTATGGTATCCCCAGGCACCTTCAAGCAGCAGCGTCAGCAGAACAGGGCCTCGCCTTACCCGCAGGTGTCGTATGTCAAGAAAGAGTCTTCCTCACCCGTGATGGCCATGCAGCAGCCGTCTCCTCCTATGACGGCCAATTCCTCGCCAGTGTCACAGCTGATGTCGGACTCTGAATCCGATGCCTCGGCTTCTCCTCTCTTCACGCCAGAATCCTCGCCTGTGCCTCATGTCTCTTATCACCATGACCAGTACCAACAGCAGAAGTTTCATCAGCACCAGAGTCAGGCACCGGTGCAGTTCCAGTTTCAAAACACGAGTAGCAGCTTCTATCATCATCAGCATTTCCAGGGCTTTTCGACGTTGCCTCCTTTGAGTCCTATGCAGAGTCTCAAGCTGACTGCAGCGACCTTGTTGCCACGTCCTGTCTTTGCTCCCTTCCGTTCTTCGCAGGCAGTGACGCTGCCCCCAATTTCGACTATCATGAACTCCCTGTTCATTTAAACGCACTACAATCGGATACCAAGGTCCAAGGAAGGAATTTTTTTTATTCTTTTCTTACTTCCTGCTTGTGATATAGAACCATCATCTCGTCGTTTGACAACTGTATATAATTCTTGCAACACTACTGCTACAACTACATTACGCCAACCATACTGCCAACAATAAGACCCATATTCCCCTGTAAAATACCAAATAGTAATAACATTTGCTTTTTATTCCACATGCTTGTCTGAACAATTGAATGAAAAATTATGGAAATGGTGCAATCGAGGACAAGGGTGAGAAATTCGCCGCATAGAGCACTGAAAGATAACAGCGAACCCTTCCTCAGATTTTATTTTTGTAACGACTTTTGACCTCCGTTGCACACACGTAGAGATGCATAAATCCTTTTGATCCTCCCATTTTTTTTTATCTTACGACGGTGAGCGTGATCAGCAAATACAGAGCTTTGGCTCCATTTCCTCCCTGCTCTCTCCTCGGTCGTCCATAAAAAGCTAACATGGCCGACAACGAAACCCAGCAACCAGCGATTTATAAACAAATCAATTGCGAAAAAAAATGAGAGAATCAGGCATCAACCCCGCATGAATATATCATGACCATCCACTCACCATCTTGTGAGCATGTGCCACGCCCTATGTAGATGTATACAACTGTATACGTGTGTGTAATTCACGATTACTCTTTTGTGTCAACACTTTTTTCTTTCCTTCTTTATCTCTCCCTTTTTGTTTTTTTCCCAAGAGACAGAGCAAAGTGGTTGGGCTATCTCTTTTTTTTTTTTTTACTTTCGGGTTCTGATCGGCCAAACCTTTTTCTTCAGTTTCTCTTGCTCTTTCGCCGTGTGCAAATTGGTTTTTTATTCCCACTTTTCCCCGCACTTCCTTTTTTGATTACAGTTTGGTGTTGTTGTTTTCTTTCATTCACTTGTGGGGGATGTACTTTTCTGATGAGAAAAGTGATCCTATCACAAAAAAATAAATAACAACAAACCGCAACAAGCAAAACCTTCTCGTTTGTTCACGTTGATCGATTGGTTGCTTCGGAAGAGAACGTCTGGCACGTTCGTTTTTACACTCTTGTGTCTTTCTCCTGGGGCCTACCGCCGAGCCACCACCCCCGCATTCCGCCGCTCCCCCACCTCTGACTCCAGGGTATTTTAACGCCATTTCGATCCACCACTAGTTTCCGAAGGCAATGGATCGACGTAAATTGTATGCCGACACCTAATGTTTGTCACTTGAAGAACCGGGTCTGCCACTGGAGTTACTTGAGAATGTGGGTCAGTGCCATGGATGATAAAACGAGCAGAGAGCGAACAAGGTGAGGCTCCTTCCTTTCTCGCGAGACCAAACCCACTCTTCATCTCGCGTTATAGGCGCTAGAAAAAAAATGGGTCATGTCCTTTTTCCCCCGCAGCCGGATCGAGTGGGTGCATATAGCGATCCCGGGGCCACAGAGTACGGGATCGGTAACGGACGTATGCATCCGTACGACATTATGTGTTTGTACGATGTTCAGAGGTCCTGCAATGGCGGGGGGAGCAGACGCGTTAGCCGTTTTAAGATGTAAACATGTGATTCGGCTATGGCGCACGTGTAACATTGCAACGCTCAGAGCAAGCGAGGAGGGAATTTGGCAATGATCTCGACGCGGTAGAGCTGCACTGGAATAATAAGTCGAACAGGAGACGCCTGTTTATCTTGTTCTTTGTCTTTTTTTCATATGATCCCCGTTTATTGATAAAACAAACTAGGGGTACTCCCTCTAGAATACCCATTGATATTGAAGAGGTATTGTCATCGTGCACACTTAGTCGCGATGAGGCTTGAAGGCGTCCTTCTCCTTGCGCAAAAAGTCCTTGATGGACTTCCCATGCTCACCTGTGATCTTTTCCAAGTCACCCGAGACAAGGCCAGCCTCACCCTTGCGAATGAGCTCGAGCTCATCGAGGAGCAGGTTGATCGCGGCCTCGTTGGGGACAATGTGATGATGATCGCCATGGTCATCATGGTCGCGTTGATAATCGCCGCTGGTGATAGTAACCGCAGAATACTGGGAAGAAGAGGCAAGGAGGTCACTACACCATTGACACCAATGACCCTCAGAATCCTGGAAATCATCAGACATGTTCTCGCGCTTCTTGAGCGACTCAAAGTACTTCTTCAGCTCCTCGCGCGAGACCTCCTTGACCTCGATTTGTTTGCCAGTAACCTCGCTCAACTCGTGGACGAGACTCTCGGGCGTGATCTTTTGGGGGCCAGTCAGGGTATAGATTTTGTTCTTGTGCTGGCCGAAGCCGTAGTATTCATTGGAATCAACTTGCTGTTCTTCTTCATTGTCGGCTTGTTGATGTTGCTGCGGCTGCGGCTGCGAGGGAGAGAATGACAGTTCCTGCTCCTGAGCGGAAGAAATCTCAGCGAGAGATTCACCGTGGCGACACTCATTCACAACGATTGTTTCGATGGCGCAAACCAGGTCGCACACATCGATCGGCACCATCTCACACTGTTTGGTGGTCGAGATCGGAAATTCGGCGCGTTTCTTGACGATGGGTGCCCAAAGGAGAAAGCATTGATCAAGAATGCTCGCGCGGAGGATGATGTAACATTCGCAGTGCTGCTTGACGTCCTTTTCAATCTCGTGGTAGGAACTGATCTCCTTCAGATGCGAGGACGACTCGCCAGCACCCTCGACTGAGATCAGCATACAGGACTTTACGTCCTGGTTCTTCATCGCCTGAAGAACGTTCCTGGCGTACTTGGCGCGACGCTCATCCACCTCGGGGATCAGAATCGCGCAGCGGACACCGCGGAGAGCCTTTTCGAGGCTATTTTCATCGTCATAGTCAACCTTCTCGAGGCGAACGTTTTTGTATTTCTTGAGTCTATCAAGGTGTTCGATCTTGCGGGCCAAACAGACGAGCTGAACGTCCTTGCACTTCTTCTCGAGTTCTTCGGCAAGGTGGTAGGCGGTACAGCAACCGAGCCAGGAGTCTACGTTAGTGAGGCCGATCCTCGTGATGCTGGCGATGCCAGTCTGCTTGACGATGGCGGCGGGGGGGCCAGTCTGAGGAATGGAGGAAGACGGCATGGTTGGGATTCAAAATCGATGTTTGGAGAGAAAGAGGTGCAGAAGTTGTGGGTCCGCGTTGTGCGATAAGGAGTACTGGAGGTGTGAATGGTGAGAGCAAGAAAAAGAAAGGGTGAGGAAGCTGCAATGGCCAGGGTTTTATAGACAGGGGTGAGTTGACTAGCAAGTTTAGAGACATCGCTTCTTGGGATAGGTGATGTAGATGTAAATGCTGAAAATGTTGGTGATTGTGCTAAACGACCAGTCTCTGAGCACTACAGCCGCGTACGATGCAGGGAGAGGCGGGTGATCGTTGAAGGGAAAAGGATTTCCCTAGCACGATCTGCAAGAGCGGGTCTCGTCGTAGACGGATGATGGGCTTGGTTGCAGATGGCGTAAATTGATACTGGACGCGACGCGACAGCCGTAGGACAAGATATCAAAGCCACACCCGATCGCCAACGAGGCTGAATCGCACCGTACTCCTGTCCATTCGCACATTCGACACACGCAGACCCACAGACCCGACATGCACATTCTCACAAGAGCAGAGGAAGAGTACCTCTTCAAGACACTCAAAGCAAACGCTCTTAAGGAATGCGATCCCATTGTTAAAGGTAAATGACGTACCAAGAGAGCGAAGCATGGCGACGATCTTTTCTTTTGTCAGCTGCTAACGGTCAAAACGCATGAATCATACAACGGAATAGAATTCGTCGAATGCACACACGGGAAGTTGGTCACTGTTCTGTGGGGCTGCAGGGCACAGCACAAGGCTATGAACAAATGCTTGATGGCACTGTATGTTGATACACTCTCCTTTTTATTTAACATGTTGTCTGGTCAATGGGTTAATAAGCTAATTCTGGTCATATATCTCTTGGCACGCTCTACTACTACTCGACAAAACGCACTTCACCACGCTCAATCGGGATATCGACATCTCCCAGGACAACACAGGCAGACATGGATAAGCTGAAGGTCCAATATATCAACGACCTCGCAGAGGGCAAAATCGATCATGCGCAGCTGCAGAGGGAGCAGAAGCAAAAAGAGGAGGAGCTCAAGAAGAAGAGCAAGAGCGCTGGTCCTGGTGTTCATTAGAGTACAGCGACCCATTCTTTTACCAGAGCAATAAAGGGTCGGGGCGCTTGAATATAGACGAACGCTGGAGTGTGCTTTCAGACATCCACTTCCAAACCTAAGGTCTGTTGTGGTTCAAAAGAGATCCATGCACGCTCCGACATATTGCTTTACGACGTCAGCATGTCGGAGGACCATTTCCTGGTCGAATGCTTCCTTGGCCTCTGTGATGTCTTTCTGGAACGCTTCCTTCGCGAGCTGTGTTGCATTTGCAGCCCTATCCATTTTCTACGATTGACAGGATGCCATGATATGAGCGCTGAGCCATCACAAAGCGATCCTTTGCGCATTTTTAGGGATCACATGTTACCTCTGAGCTGGTGGCGATAGTTTGTTGCAAAAGCTGAAGTCTTTCCAGAGTGGTCGTTGCTGTGTGTGTATATGTGCAGGAGAGATCAAACGATTGATCAGTTGCCATATCCAGGCTGTGTGGAGCTTGTAGTCATCGGCGAGTTTCCCGTACCTTTACGACTAGTGCTGTCGATCGCTGCATCTAACGATCCTTTGGCGCTATTAAGCCGCGCTGGTGTATCCCGAAGCATGGGTATAGTAGTGTCATTCTTTGCTGTAAGAAAGGTCCGCTTTGTCTAGAGTAGTCCATCCAATGTGGTTGTAGGTACGCCTGTTAGCCAGAATTCACGCAGCCTTGTAGGTGCTGTTTGGCAGTGCTGTCGAAAGCAGGGAAAGGGGTTGTCGCTCTTACTTCGAACTCTTGAACGAACGTGGTAATGGCTTTGTCGACGTTGGCCTGTGGGTTACCGAGGATAAGCGAGTACAGTTCGCCGACATCTATGGCAATTGATCATAAGGGAGTGAGCGAGCGACAAAAGAGGCATTTGGCTTTCAGCGCGCTCTTGCTCGGCTGGCTCGACTAGCTCAGTTGGCAGCATTACCGGCATGCGTCGCGAGGTCTGGCATCATGTGTGGTGGTGGACTAGTCTGGTGTGGCATGACCTCAATATAGTCGGCTAGGTTCCAGTGGATTCCAGGCGTAAACTACGTCACCGAAGTTGGTAGTCGTGCGCCCTTCATCAGCGCAATTTCCACAGGAAATAAGTTTCCCGGGCTACTGCACTAAACCTAATGGCATAAAATGCCGCGTGGTTACGAACACGCAAAATAATGGGAACTAGTCTTCTAGTCTAGCTATCTGTGTCGTCGCTCGGTGCTTTTCTCTTCTTGCCTGCCGATTTCTTCTTCGGGGTCTCCTTCACAGTATCCGCGCCATCGCTCGGTGTCTTTCTCTTCTTGCCTGCCGACTTCGTCTTCGGGGTCTCCGGGGTCTGGTTTGTGGGTGCTTTGTTTGAAGGCTCTTCCTTTTCGCCCTGCTGCATCCAAGGGTACAAGCCATCGGCAGTCACAGGTTGTAGATAGAGCGGTCTCTGCTGATCCTCCAAGTGACCAAGTATGGCGTTGCACATGTTGTGACCAGCCATAACGTCCCGATGCATCGGTTTCTTGCAGTTGTCACACCACAACCGGCGAATGCTCTCTGTCTGCGCCACAAATTTATGACAGGTGGGGCATTTCTTAGAGCTGTAGAATTCATTCACACCTACGACGAGATAGCCCAGTGCTCGCACCTAGAATAAAAAACACCACAAAAGAGATATGTAAGCATCAACCAGCTGGTGTAAAGTACATACTTTCAACTGCTCTGTACCTTTTGAATGAAGTATGTCTCAAATGTCCCATGCAAGGAGGAAAGCTTGTTGACACCACTGAATTCGCCCAGACCAATGCCAATAACCACCTTGTTCTTGTCATGACGTCTGGCACCCATGCATCCATCAACCATCTCAAGGAGTCTGTCTGCTATGAGCCAATATTCTCGCTCCCTTGCTCGCTTGGAAAACCACTTGTTTTTTTTTTAGTGACGCCTTGCCGTCATAAGAGCTGTAGAAGTTATTCAGTTGCTTCTCGTACTTGTGCAGATGGTCCAAGTACTTGTTGACGTCGGTATCCTCGCCCCGAAGAGGAGGGAGGGAAGACTCAATATCGCTGATACTCCTCAATGGGCTGTGCGCTGTTGTTGTTGGTGTTGTGGTAGTGGCGGTCATAGTAGCGGTGGTGGTGGCCTCCTCCCCTGGTCCAACCTGTACATTTGCCGCAAGCAGGTCCTCTGGCATATTCAGATCCTTCCTCTTCTCACCTTCCATCCAACGCCTGTGCTTTAGAGTAGGCTGATAAACAGCCTTCTGCTTAACAGCAAGGTTGTAGTACATTTCAAGTGGTAGGCCCTTGTCAACCTCTGTTGCTTGCTCCTTCGTGATGCTTCGTCGCCTCTTTCCTCGCTTGTGAGTTTGCTTGTGCCTCAACTTTCCTCCTCGTTTGCCCTTTCTGCCACGCTTGCGCTTCTGACCGTCATTGCTGTTATTGCGCCGCTGGATCGGGGGCCCGGGTCGAACTGCACTTGCTCCTACGACAAACGCCTGCCCAAGGTCGATGCCAAGAACAGTCACCTCTTGTCGTACTTGGTCAGGAGAGCAGCCCAACAGATCCTGGACATCTTGAGCCGACTTGAACACGTTCCGAACCTCAGTGAGATAATAGTCGGCGCCGCCCATGGTAGAGAGAAGACGGTTCGGAAGTCGATCGTCTGGGAAACGCTTGTATCGCACTCCCAACAACTCTTTCTTCTTGTGGACAAGAAGTTGTAACTCGTGGCCGTCAGTCTTGATGGAACCGCGCATAATGTAGCCTTTGCCTTTGTATGCTCTTGGGTCGAAGTCCTCCTCTCGAAGTTCGTTAATGTGGCGCTTGATGTCATCTAAGGAGAGATTGTCGATGGCGGCCTCAAGCCCTGCCCTGTCTCTTTGTCGACGAGTAAGACCATCACTGCCAACTTTGGCCACAAGCATCTCTGTTAGGTGACCGAACCTTGTTTTTGGGAGGTGATCTTCGACCAGTGTCGTCTTGTTGAGACTTTCCTCGGGTGTCCTTGGGAAGGCCTCTTTCATGTCCTGTCGCAGTTTGGTCCTGAGGCAGGGATATCGCGAGTTGAAGAAAAAACCTCCGAGTTCGTATTCAGTGAACGTGACAAATCCCACCTCCACAGAAGATAGCGGGAATGGCTTCCATGGATTGTGAAGGAGCTTGTTCAGCCTCCAGAAGTTCTCCACAGCCGACAGATTGTAGTTGATTGGCACTGTAGGAGAGCTTGGATCCCGCTTCTGAATGACCTCGAGCTAAAGTGATAAACAAATGTACCATAATAAAACAGTTGGTATCAAACAGCTCCGATAGGGTAAATACATAATCAAAAGTCTTCTATAAGAATGACAACAAACCTTATGGTATAAGTTCACTGTCCCATGCTTGAAGTGTTTCTTTAACTCGACATACATTTGGCCAGATACAGAGCGTGTCAGCGAGGAGGCGGGAAATCTGTCATCATTCTGGTTCACAGTTCCAGGAAGACCGATCTCAAATGGTTGAAGAATGCCTTCAAACTCTTTATCTCTCAGACGTTCGACAAGCAGCAGGGCTTTGCTTCCTGGACGGTTCCCAGAGTGCAAAGCGCTCATGAAGGAATGAAGGAAATTGGCATTTTTGTCGGCGCTATCTCCAGTGCCAGCGTCTTTGTTGCTACTTTCATCAACTGTACCATCACCGGGTTGCTTAAAGTCGTCCTTGGTCAATCGAGGACAGAGTTGGTCAAGTATCTGTCGATCCTTCTCGGACACAACACTGAAGGAGGAGACCTTGGCCAAATAAATGCTAATAATCTCCTGACATCGTCGTTTGATAGACCAGGCGTCGCAGACCGCAGCACGGAGACAACCAACCACCTCTTGTGCTGCATCTGGTTGGTTTGGGAGAGCCTTCTTGACGTTGCCTTCGAGAAGACCCAGTCGGAGGACTGCAAAGGGGTGCTCGTATTCCAGGGCAGTAAGGATCATTTTCTTGTTGGAGGTCGCAGTGAGCTTGTCGGTTCGGCGTCCCTCAATCATCTTCCTCCGTTTAGCAGCCATGTCGGGAATATCTTGCACTGGCGCGGCAGGGATCTGGTCCGGGACTAATGACTTTGATTCTTTCCACTTGTACTGGAGAAGGGTCTGAGGTCGCTCATGTAGCTTAGCTGTCTGGCGGGTCTTGAAGGAGTAACGTGGTCGATGCTCAGTGATGGGGGGGTCGATACTAGAGTGGTTGCTGGTGTTCGGAATAGAATTGTGTCGCAATTTCTGATGCCTGTACATTTTGAATATGAGAGTGGGATAGAGAGTTTAATCATATGCTCATAGGACTTTCAAAAAAAAAAAGGTCAGAAAAAAGGTCAAAAAGAAGGTATTATTTTTACCGTTTCTCAGCAGCCATGGTTTTTTGCCTCTCTTTGAGCTGCAAGCGAGCATCGTCAAACTCCTTTAGGAGGCGATGGTAGTGGTCACTGCTGTCTGTCTGTTGTCCACCAGGAGTCGTGATCGGTGTTTGGGTAAGACCAATGAACACACGCAAACTGTCATCAAACGTTGTCAGTGCCGCGTTTTTCAACATCACACTCTCAAGTCCGAGATAATCGGACACAATAGCAGCCACATCTATAAGCAGAAAAAAAGAAAAAAAATTAGAATCCCGAAGAGCACTCAAGTGAGATGATGAGCAGTCTGTGTGTTTGTGTGTGTGTGTGTCTGTACCTTGGCCTGCTGTAATATCCTTGATCAGCTCATAGTTGGTGCAGATACCCAGAGTTGAAATGTTCTTATTGTAGTCGTTTCCTGTCACGACACACAGGGCGGTGAGCTGATCCCTTGTTAGGCCAAGGGATAGCAGAACCTCCTGCACGTGGTAGCAGTGGACGTTTGCTCGGGCCCCAAACCCAACGACACGCCATATCGTTTGGACTTGCTGATACGCGAAAAAGTCGCCATCACGTGATGCGACAGCATCTCCAGGTCCACATACTTTCGCGATTTCAACATCGGCTTCTGCTGGGCAGTCGATAACACTCCAACCCCGGCTGCGGAGAAACACTGAGCAGGCTTTTTTTTCTTCGGAAGACCAGCGGTAACAGCCTCTCAGAGGCTTTCGAACTTTAGCAAAGTGTTGTTTCTTTATTCTCTGACCGTTGGTTGTTCTCTCACAGAATACGTCAAGAGCTGTCTGAGCTTGTTGTTGAGCCTTCACGCGTGCCATTTGCCGGCTGTTTTGTGTGGCGAGTTTCTCCTGGCACTGTTGACCGTCGATATAAATCACAAGGTTGCTCTTGTTGCCTATTTGAAGGCGGGAAGAGAACGAGCTTAGTTCTCCTGTGACGAAACTTTCCATTCTTAAAACTACACGCCTACAGAAACTAGCATACCAATCTTAGCAATGACTGACTCCAAAATCACGTTTGCAACGTCCGCTTTGTTGTTGGAGTACGCGTGCACAATAGTCGAGAAAAACGCCCCAAGCAAGTCAAGATGGATGGTTTTGGCGGTTTCGAGTTTGAATTGTAAACCAGGAGTGGGTTCGATTTTCTTTTTCTTAAGCCATGACCAAAGCCCTTGGATGCCCATGGTGATAACGCGTTGATGGAGAAAAGGGATACAATTATCGATGTGTGGTTGTGAGATTGTGTGAATAATTTGAGAGTTGGGGTGTGGGAATGGAGAATTGAATAATTTGAGAGTTGTGGTGTGAGAATGAAGAAAGAGACAACATTGAACATTTGCAGCTATTTTTGCCACCATGTGGGGAGAGAAGTTTAAAAAATGAATATCCGCTTAAGGGCCACATCCTCAATGTCCAGAAGAGGGAATAGGCTTTATTCAATCCGTCGTTTAACCGTTTATTCCTTCTCATCTTCCAGAGATGAGTGGACTCAAAGTTAAGGACATATTCATTGATCCCAACGATTTTAAACCTCGAGATCTTGCTGTGCCATTCTCATTCCCCCGCGACCAGGAGAGATGGATGGTTAGATTCACTCCTGAGGATTTTAAAACTTTCTGGTTCCAGGAGCAAACCGCAATTCAATTTGTTCCTTGTTCTGAGCAAGGGCCTAATCGCAACATTCGAAATCAGTCTGGCGACACGCTCCTCCCTTTCTATATCACTGTTCCGGGCAACAAGGGCAGACCGAAGACCTATGACTGGAGTTTCCGTTTTCAATGTAGAAGACACGGTTCTCCCAGAACATTAGCGATCAATCGGCCATCCATTGGCACTGGGTGCCCAGTAGAGATCCGTCTAAAGAAACCGGTTGGTATGGATGCTGTACTTGTGGATTACCGATGGCAGCACAACCATGACCTTTCAGCCAAGACCTTGTCAAATATGCCCATGGGCGCCAATGAGCGCAACTGGATCAAGTTGAAGGTAGCCGAGGGCAACGACTGGAAGGGAATCCGAGCCTTACTGCGAATGGATGACGACTCAATGACCGAGGTATTATTTTTATGATGGCGTCTTATGAAAAACCGTCGTCAAACAACTTCTCATTTACAGTGCAATCAATCCAACAAATAGATCGAAGAAAAGAAACATGGAGGCACAGTTCCTCCTGCATTTTCCATGTCATATGAGGATGTGAGGCAGACTGTGTATCGTCAACGCACAAAGCACTCTCGAAAGTCAGCAAATCCGACATTGAGTGTGCACACCTGGATTGAAACAATAAAACAAAAGGGAGGCAAAGGGATCTTTATTGACGGGATTGCCGGAGAGGAGGATCTCTATATGTTTGGCTGGAGTACAAAGTTCCAGCTTAAGGTACAGTCATTCAGTGATTGTTTTTTTGCTGTGAGAAAAAATGCGTCACTCTGCTTGCAACCTGTTTCTCATATAATGTTTTCTGAAGGTAATGGGCAACAATAACAAAATCGTGTGCATGGACTCTACACACAAAACGGTCAAGTCGTTGAAACCCGACCCCAAAAACGAGAAGGCGTTCGCATCCGCGTATTTATTCACTCTTTTGGTGAAAGATATACATACCCAAATAGGGGTACCAATTGGATTTATGGTCTGCAATTCCGAGTCAACGTAAGTTCAACTCCTTGTAAGAATGCACTTATTTAATACCTTCTTCGAAAGGCACAGATAAGGTACTGTCAAGGTTGCACTGAACAGTTGTTAATATTCCTTCGTTCTTACTCATGAACTTTAATAGGAGTGTTCTCAGGACATGGTTGACTTGGGTCAAAGAAGAGTGCGGCCTCTGCCCTTCCAAGTTTATGGTGGACTGTTCTGTTGTCGAGACCGAAGCTCTTAAGCAAGTGTTTGGTTTGTTGGAGATCTTCTACTGCAAGTTTCATGTCGGACAGGCTTGGGAAAGGAAAATGAGGGATCTTCACAGTGTCAGTACAGTTTGAGTAAACAAAAAACTGTTTGTGATAGTCAAAACCATTCATCCTCTAATATTTTCCTATTGAATTCCCTTTGGACTCCAGGTTTCGGAAAGTAATGTCATGCGAGGACCATTGAGTAAAGTTCTAAACGCATCGTCCGCCGAGGACCAAAGACTAAGTTGGGAGGCGTTCGAAAAGACATTTTCACTCTCTGCCAGAAATTTTATAATCTATCTCAAGAAATGGATGGTACCAGAAAGACTTGTGAGATGGGGCCTATATTTTCGATCAGTAAGTGCAACAGGCAACTTGAGCACCACAACAGTATACTACATGAAGATGTCTGCTCTGCTTACTTTCATTTTTATTTTGGTGGCTATGTTAGGACTACCAGCACAACGATACCAACAATTTGGTTGAGAGTTGGCATAAGAAACTGAAGTCACAGTACCTGGGAAGCGAGCGCAATTTACGTCCAGATGACCTTCTGTACCTTTTGCAAGGAGTTGTTAATATTGACTTCAGGACACTATACCACAAGAGACTCAACAACATGATAGCACATCAGCTGTCATCCTACGACGCAAAGGAGAAAGCGAAGGCAGATAGTGTGGACTTTATCACTGCTCAAAGTATGGTGGCACCAAACACAGATAAAAAAAAGGTACTGTCACTCTTGAGAATGGGCATTTTGCTATCAAAGTCCCATCTTGTTAACAAACTGCTTTCTATCGTGCTTAGTTCAAGGTCCAGTCCTTTGCAGTAACCACCGGAATCAAGGCCACATATGACGTACGCACGGATGAGGGATTTACCATAGTTGTTGCCTGTCGATGCAGCTACTACGTGCGACATCAGACCCCATGCAGGCATATGTATGTGACTGCAAGGGTTTACAAGGGTATGGATATCTCATACCATGGCGAACCTTATGAGCTTAACCGCTTGCAAGAGCAAGCAAAACAGAATGATGTTAATTTTTCATCGGATTCAACAATGCCGCCATCCTTGGAGCAGACACTCCCACAGTCAATCCTCCTTCTACTTCAAAGGCAAAGAGCCGACAAGGCGGAGCAGATAAGGATAGCTAGAGAGAAAGAAAAAGAGCAAGAGATACAGGATCTTGAGGCTGATCTGAAGGGTATGGTTTCGGAAATCGTCAAGGCTGCCAGCCCAGCCAAAAGAAAATGTACAATCGAGTACTTTCAAACCACAGTTGCAGGAGTAAGGAAAGTGCTACATGAGATAAAGGGACTCAACACCATCCAAGCCGGACACAGATGTCAATGATAATCCTTATTTCCAACCAATATTTCGGCCAATGAGTGACCTGGAATGATGATATAGTCGACTCGGCTAAAACTACGTCACCGAAATTCGTGTGAAGGGCCAACAACTCGGCCCTTTCTTCCGCCTTGCTTCCTCCGCCTGCTTTCGCTTCTTCGCATCC
>MU617232.1:0-18371 GCA_025201705.1 Dissophora ornata
TGTCCTTGGTTGGCGGCTTTCAGATACCACTCCATGGCCTTGGAATAGTCCTGTGGAACACCTTTGCCATTCTCGTACAAAAAACCTAGGTTGAACTGGGCATTGGCGTATCCTTGGTTGACGACTTTCATCCACCACCCCATGGCCTTGGAAGAGTCCTGTGGAACACCCTTGCCATTACCATACATGTCACCTAGTTTGGACTGGGCTTCGGCGTCTCCTTGGTTGTCAACGTTCAAATACTCCTCAGCGATATTTGTGGATGTACTACTCTTGCTCGACTCTGTGGCTGGTGAAGATTGCTGGCTATTCAGAATAATCGACGATATCATTGAAGAAAGACCTGAAGTATCTTCAATCCTTTTAGACTCGGGGCCAACGTCGCCCCCGGTGGTTCCAAGGACAACATCCAAAACTACATCTGGAAAAGTCTGGATTCGAAGCGGATTAAGACTATATTTCAATCATTGGCAGAGACTGTTGGTACGTTGCTGTATTCGGTGGTGTGTTCTTACAAATGCAGTACAGTACACCAAGGGTATTGTTTGGTCAACCCGTGAAATTACCGTTCGGAGTTCTTGTCCGTAATAAACGGAACAGCTGTGCTTCCGTTTAGTATGTAGACAGCATTCCTGAAAACGGTCAAGATGTCCTCCCAAAGAATAACATATTCCCCTGTAGTTCTGTCTAGAGTAGGTTGAATACTGACTGTGTTCAGAGGTGGAGTTGAGACCATCGATATGCCATCCGTACAGGCAGCGCGGAACATCTGGGGATGTTTTTGGAGCCTAGTCTCTGTCATATTCTGGTGTAGATGTCGAGAGTTCTTTTGGGTGAGGGTGATAGAAACGGTTGAAGGAAAACTTTTTTTTTTTTTTTTGAAAGAAAACGAGAATGGTCCATATTTGTGACACCTAATATAAGTCAGATGTCCCCTCTGGCCTTGTGTTTTTTTATTGAGGGCGAGGTGTGGCAGTGTGACAATCATGCTGAGAGCAAAAGAAATTTATGGGGATGTGAGGATTATTGATGCCATGGCGCCAGGGTGAATGCTTTTGGTGTCAAAGACCGGAAGCCTCAGATCTGTCTTGTCGTTATCCTTCCAGCGGCAAGGACCATAGATGTGTTGTCTTCTTTTATTTTGATGTTCCATCCCGTCTACAATCGCTTGTGAGGGTGTGGCAACGCTTGAACGATAGCAAATGGTCCACAGTTGCCGATTGCCGATTGAGTGTCAGCGTACAAGCTGGAGCCGATTATCTTTTTGTTGCCCTCTCCCACCTGCCTGGCATCACCTGAACCTAGTGATTCGGGGTCGTTTGAGTTATTACTGCGCCTTGCGGTGCGTGCGTGTGACATTGTTTATCATTAGTATGGAGTAGTACCGCAACTAACTAATTGGCGCATTACTTGGGACGAGTGACAACCGAGCCCTCAAAACTGCCTTGAACCTGGTCCAGAGAAATAAATCGACCCGTAAGTTAGACTTAAGCATGCTGGCCATTTCTATTTTTGACTGTTGTTGGCCATTACTCGGTGCAGGTGGCAGATATGGTCCATCATGTTCTTCAAAACCTTTGTCGGCGTATGGGTGTCCTTGAAAGTATTAACGCCTGTCGTTTTCTCATATTAAATACACCGAAAGTACGTGTTTTCGATTTTTCTACCCGTATTTATATCATGGGAATCCCTGAAATTTTCTTGTTGCCATAAACCTCGAGCACATTCCTGAAAGGCAGTGTCATCGATATTGTGATCATTGCCTATCTTCACCGTATCAAAATCAATTCTCCGTGGCCCGCTTCGCTGCCTCTGCTCCGGGATCCTGTTGTGTTCTGAACAATTCGAAAGAAAACGATGCCGACGAACAACTCCTGCAATAAGAAACAGACCCATGCTCTACCATTACCATCCTCCACAGCCATAAGCTCTTTACTGTGAAAGTGACCCGAGATATGGACATAGAAGTCTCATCTCGCTATCAGTAACAGACAAGCGTTAAATATTCGGGTCCGAATTTCCATATACACAGCTGCAAATGGGTTCCCACAAGTTTAAACCTTGCTGTTTATTTCTCCATTCATCCTTGAAACGGCATTATCGCCACCCCTTTGTGGTTCTACAATGGATTCGGCTCACCTACGGCCCCACGCTGCTTTAAAAGTTGCTTGTTCAGCAGACTAAGTCCTCGAACGTCTTGAATGGATGTATCATCCAAAGTGAGTGCATCTGGCGTAGATCTCCAATGCAAGCGCACGGAGCAGTCATTCGATTCTTCCATGACCCGCCAAGACAAAACGGATCCATCCTTACAACCAACCACCAAACAATTGCCATTAGAGGTTGCTCCCCAATCTATGCTTTTCACCTCCGCATAATTTTGGATCGTGACCTGACATTGGCCAGACATAACATCCCATATCCGCACTGTGCAGTCATCATTCCCAGACGCAACCTGGTCGCCTTCCGGCGAATATACGATGCTCCGAATCCAACCGTCATGGCCACTCAGAGTGTAGCAGCAATCTCCAGTTTCAACATCCCATAGCCGCACGGTGCTGTCCCTACTGCCAGACGCAATCTGATCACCATCTGGCGAATATATGACAACCATGACCTTCCAGCTATGGCCAATCAAGGTGTGGCAGCAATCCCCGGTTTCGACGTCCCACAACCGCACTGTGTTGTCATCACTGCCGGACGCAATCTGAAGCCCTTCTGGTGAGAATGCAATGCTTACAACATTGTCGCTATGACCGCTCAATATGTGGCGGCAATCACCGGTTTCAACGTCCCACAGCCGCACTGTGGTGTCCCGACTTCCAGACGCAATCTGATCACTTTTTGGTGAAAACGCGACGCTCTGAACCGATCTGCCGTGGCCGCTCAAAGTGTGGCGGCAATCCCCAGTCTCAACGTCCCACAGCCGTACAGTCTTATCATCACTAACAGATGCAATTTGATCACCTTTTGGCGAATACACGACGTTCCGAACCCACTCACTATGGCCACTCAAGATGTGGCGACAATGCCCGGTTTCAACATCCCATAGTCGCACTGTGGTATCATAACTGCCAGACGCAATCCGGTCACCTTTTGGCGAGTACGCGATGTCCACAACATTGTCGCAATGACCGCGCAACGTGTGGCGGCAATATCCCGTTTCAGTATCCCACAGTCGCACTGTCTTGTCCTCGCTGCCAGACGCAATCTGATCAACTTTCGGTGAAAACGCTACATTCCATATCCAGTCGCTGTGGCCGCTCAAGGTGTGACGGGAGTCTTCGGTGCCAACATCCCATAGCCGCACTGTCTTATCATCGCTGCCGGATGCAATTTGATCACCGGCTGGCGAATATACAATGCTCCGAACCCAGCTACTATGGCCACTCAAGGTGCGGTGGCAATCTCCAGTTTCAACGACCCACAGTCGCACTGTGAAGTCATCACTGCCAGATGCAATCTCATCGCCTTTCGCTGAATACGCAATGCTCCGAACCCAGTTACTATGGCCGCTCAAGGTCTGGCGGCAATTTCCGGTTTCAACATCCCACAGTCGCACTGCGAAGTCCTCACTGCCAGATGCAATCTCACCGCCGGCTGGCGAATACGCGACGCACGTAACCCAGAGGCTATGACCGCTTATGGTGTGGCAGCAACATCCAGTTTCAATGTCCCATACTCGCACTGTCTTGTCGGAACTGCCAGATACAATTTGATCACCTTTGGGCGAGTACGCAATGCTCACAACATTGTCGCTATGGCCACTCAAGGTACGGCGGCAATGTCCTGTTTCAACATCCCACAGCCGCACTGTCGTGTCATCGCTGCCAGACGCAATCTGATCACCATTTGGCGAATATGCGACGCAGCGAACCCAGCCACTGTGGCCACTCAAGGTGTGGTGACAATCTCCGGTCACAACGTCCCACAGCCGCACTGTCATGTCATCACTGCAAGATGCAATCAGATCGCCATTTGGCGAATACGCGACGCTCCAAACACGCTCGCTATGGCCACGCAATACCCACACTTTTTCCCAGCTCGATGTTGTGTAGATGCTGATGTTGCCATTAAGAAGGCTGACCACAAATGTTTCCGCGTCTGGTGAATATGCACAAGACGTCACCTTGCTGTCCTCTTCCAGAAACGGCAACTCGCCAAACTGCACTCCTGCCATCTGTGCGTTGCTCATGTCTGCTCCACGCAACCAGGCACTGCGAAGAGTGACCTTTCTCATATCCGCGCCTTGCAGCTGAGCACAGTCAAATACGCCATGACTCAAATCTGCTCCTGGAATTTGGATCCCTCGCAAATCTGCACCATTAAATTGAACTCCTGCTCTGACTAATATCGTGATCGCATTGGCTGCTGCACTGCGAGCAGACTCAAGCTCCATTTGCTCTGTTTTTGACCGCTCAATAACCGCCAGTAACCGTTTTTTGAAGAGAGGTTCTTGTTGGACACGTTCCACTAAGAATCGTAAAATCGAAGGCTCCCCTACAAAATTCCTCCGTCCTATGGGTGACTCGAGTATCGATTGTTCTATTGCGACTGTCATATCCTCTTGAGTCCCTTGGAACTCAAAGCTAAAAGCAGAACTGAAGCTCCCTCGACGTGACGCAGTTATTGTTGATTCCGCTGTCCTCAGTTCATCTAGCCTTCCCTCCTGTGGATCGAATACTGCGCGCGCCAAACTGTATTCCAATAGTGACCGATGGAGAAACTTGTACTGGTTACCACTGCGGCTCAGAGGACAAGCCTCACGCAGAAGTTTCTTCTCGTCCTCATGACTGAAAAAAGCATCTTTCCACGTCCCCTTGTCCCGAACAGACGAATATTCCACCACCGAATTACCAGCTTGATGATCGAAGATAGCCGTCGCTAATCGTTTCAAGAATCCAATGCCTTCCTGCGTGAATCCTTCATCGGATAAATTCGTAAACGATTTCCGCTCTCTGTCGCTCACTTTCTCAATTAGTCGTTTTTTACCGCGCTCCAGCCACAGTTCCACGAACTGATCATACAGTGCAACTCGAGTGACTCGGGTTGTTGGGACAGATTGTCCTGGATCCACCATGCGTGGCAAAACTTCCAAAGACAAGGCTAACAGGAACGGATTCGTCACCAAGTCTTTCAGGCTAGGGATCCTGTCTAAAGCTGCCATGTAGTCTGAGGCCTGCCAGAGAGGACCCTTGACGGATACAAATTGATTGACATAATCTTCAATCTGATCCTTGGAGAACGGTGTTATGACGGCCTGTTGAAACAATGGCAGCTCCGCCTGGTGATTGCGGTCCACTGGCTGGAATTGATCTCGATAATCGATGCCAAGGTACTCGCTGCGACAACTGACCACCATTTGAGCACGCCACTCTCCTAATTGATTCATTCGGTTGCTTGTGTACAGGTTGTGTGTCTGCCGGCTCTCGTCATACCCGTCGCAAATCAATATGAATTCGCGGTACCCCTTCAGCTCTCGGATTTGGGGTTCTGTGAACCCTTCCTTCTTAAGTTGCTTGGCGATGAGTTCATCTTCAGGGTTCGTGATTGCTGCCAGAGTGATAAAGAGTGGAATCCTGCCCTCCATTTTCTTGTAGCCGTTCCACAAGTCGTACTCGAGTTGCCGGTTAAATGTAGATTTCCCTGCACCAGAGTCGCCTAGCAGCAAAAACACCTTTTGGTCGCTGTCCAGAAACTCTTTCGCTTTGTTCATCAAAGGAAACAATGCGTCATTGCTGGCTTGTAAGCTCGCCTTTGCCTGCGGAGAAATATAAACGGATTCACCTCTCCATCGTAATCGCCTCTCTTTAAGCTGGCGCAAAGTGGTCTCAACGACAACCTTGTTCTGAACGCGATCAAGCAGGGACGGAGACGTCGGCGGTGGTAAAACGAACTTCAATGAATGTGGACCTGGACCTTTCTCTTGACAAAGTCGATAAAGCGCTTGTTTGCTGGTATTCTCATCCTTCCCTAACTCCTGTAAAAGGGTTTCAGCTGTTATGACATTAGCATGTATCGTTCATGTTAGTATTTGGCTACAATCATTTACATCTATTAACAATGTCAAGAGCAAACAGCAGTGTCATTGTATCATTCTTCTCTCTCTCATACCTTGCGTCGCTCTTCCAGGTCCAGTTGTCAACTGAACAAGGATATCCAGGATCCATAGCTTGATGCTGGCCTGATAGCCCCACACTGCGTCATTTCGATACATCTCTCCTAGAAATTCAACAGCGCTTGTTCGAGAGTCATCGTCGCACTCGGTATTGGCTGCAAGCTCTCCGAGACGTAGGCATATTCCCCATTGGAAGGCTGGATCATTTCGGCAAGGCGCTTCATAGACCAGTCTCTGGAACTCGATGAGCTGGCCATTTCGAAGCAAGATATCTGCACAACGTAATGCTGGATACCACGCACGTTTGCGACTGAAGCTGAAGCCTTCTTTAAGGCAGCTCAGAAATTGCTGTCCGTTTGTGTTCAGAGTGTCAACGTCTTCGTAAGCGCCTTTGACTAACGTTAAGACCTCCGATGCTCCAGCCAGACCTTCTTGGATATGGCTCAACCCTTCCACAAACTGATTGAGATCCAAGCCTTTTACAGCGCTCACCAACCCTGAAACACCCTTGACCACTTTTCCTGTGCGCCGCACCGTGGCTTGCCATGGTGTTTCATCATCCGGGACATACAGTAAAGCTTGAGAGGCGTAGGCGGCTTGGTAGATCAAGTATGGGTCGTTGTTGCTTTCAAGTCCACGTAAATAGGCTGCGAGAGGTGCATGGAGTTGTTCGCGGTTTAGACCCTTGACCCTGCTATCGGCCATGGCATCCAAGACGCGTGACACCGTGAATGTTAATTGATAGATATAATCTGACGACTGCTGGTGAGTGTCCCTTAAGCGAGTGCTGATGAGTTCCAATATCTTGACCATGTCATCGGCATGGAGATGACCTGGGACAGCGCATTGTACCAGCTGTGCTAATCCTTCGAGGAGATTGAAGTCCAGTAATTTAGATTGCTCAATGCCATGGAAAAGCTGCTGGAGTAATTGTTGAAGTTCGTCTTTGTCGAGGACAGGCACCAGGCACACGATTTCTGCGACAGCCTTCGCATCTTTGAGTTCCTCACGAGCAAACTCCCGTAATAAGTTGGTCGCAATCATCTTCAACCTCTCCTGCTCGTCTGGGTCATGCTCTGTGACATCTAACCAATTGCGCTCAGTCTGATCGAGTGGGTTCTCGGGCGAATGCGACGATTGTAAAAGTTCAAGGCAGCGAACGAGTTGGGATATGCTCTCGAGACGTTCCTCAATTCTTGGCAATTTGTTTATCTCAGGAGGCTGATGCATATCCTTTGCAAAAATACTTCGGGTGATTGGTGCAATGTCGCCTGTGCGGCTCTCCTGGATCCAAGGAGAAGATGGAAGTGGAGAAAGAGGTGAAGAAAGAGACGGAGAAAGAGGTGAAGAAGGTGAAGTAGAGAGAGAAGGTGAAGAAGGTGAAGAAGGAGTAATAGGAAGGGATGATGTCTGAACAGTTACAGCATTCGCGGTGGTATCCGAAGTGGGGTTGGTAGCGAGGTTGGCATGGGTGTCCGCATTATGATCTGCAATACGGGGTGACATGACTTTGTCGCAGCGAGGGGACGATTGGCCCGGCTCCTGAATGCTCCCACTACAAGGTATAATAGGTATTGATTATGTGGGACCGCAGTACAGTTAGATAGTTAGACCTATGCATTGATTGTTCCTCTCCCAGGCACACATGAAGCGAACGAATCCTCTCTGACTTACCCCCATTTTTCTACATTTACATAGCAAGCCTTTGCTTTGGACTGACTCCCCAAGCTGTGTAATAGTTCGCCAAGCTCAATATAGGTGGCAGCAATCTCACTGCACAAACGTCGATCCTCAACTCGCGATGAAGAAACAAGAGCCCTTCTCGCGGATCTTCCTATGCGGGACATTGCAGTTACCGCTTCACCGCAAAACGTCAAAGCCACTTCGGAATTTTCTGTTTCGCGTGCATTCTTCAAATGCACTTTGGCAACTTCAAGCGCTGCCGCAGGCGTAAGAGTGTGTCTCAACAACGGCAACACCTTGCTGAACATGTTGATATCTGATCCTCAACTATCTTTGAATAGATTTGGTAGCAATGTTAGTGACTCTGTCGTTGAGTACCGAAGTTGTTCAAACATCTTGCAGATTCACTCACACTTGCTCTGTTTCCTGGTTCGAATACACCTAGTAGTGTCCTTATCAAACAGGATGGAAGATTGGTCAGTTTACAAATGCCTATGCATCGCTTGCCATTAATGACCAAGAAACGGTGACTTGCCTCAAACACAAGGCTATCTGTGTATGAGTAAAAAAACAAAGTGGTCGGCCTGGGTGATCCTCGTCAGTTCTTGCAGAGGTGACTACCATCAAACACAAAGTATTACTACCCAAGTTCGTTCTTTTGACCCGCATGTACTCTGGTTCTAGCCACTCTACTAGCATCATCGGCTCAAGTGTATCGGTTCAGGAAAAGACATGATAGATATGTTGTTGTTTATTACCAATGAGTCACTAATGAACTGTGGCCAGTCTGGTCCAGCGGACAGGGAGAAGAGAAAGAGAGAGAGGAATAAAAAGAAAAGAGTCAGAGAGAAGAGAGAGGCATATGGGAAGGATTGAGAGGTGGGTATAACTGGGAAGAGGGACAAGTGGGAAGGAGGAAGAAGGAAGACATGTCCATGGTTGAAACATTCTTTCCACCCGCCTCGCCTCTGCTTTTGTGTAACCTGCAATGGGCTCTGTTCGAATGGCCTCACCTCAGCCCCTCACCTCTTGCCTTCGCTTCGTCTTGCCCCTGGTACTTGCCCTCTTCTTTTCCTGCCCTACCCCTCAGACAACCTCACCCTAGGATCTGTTTTGGGGGATGCTGAAGTGGCGATGGGGGGTGAGATTAGTAGTATCTCAGTAACCCATCAACCGTGAGAAACTCTCCAGTGCTGAGTGCCAAAGACGAAGCCATGCTGGAAATACCGCCATCCCAACGTACAGAATAACAAACTCAGGACCTTTTTTTTTTTTTTTTTTTTTTCCAGATTTCTTCTGTGGGAAATGTCAACTACTGTACATGAACTAGGCAGAGGTCTACGCTGCTGGTGCTCATACAATTATCCTGAATCTCACTAAGCGCATTAGCGGGTCGTATAGTACTAATAACTTTTTTTAAACATCGCAGAACTCACGAATGCGCCTGCGATCCTCATAACTCTGACGAACGATATCTTTTACCTAAAGGACACTCTCATTTTTAATAAGACCCTGGAACAACCTGGAACGAGTTCTGCAAGGAGCCGCGAGAGCGCCAGCTCTTTTCAAAGCTACCCAAGTGCGGATTATTCCTGTCCAAGGTCAGGTTCCTTGGCTACAGTCGTTGATGTGGACTCTAATAAGATCAAGTTGATGATTGGATGGCGTCCACTATCGTCCCTGGGATCAGTCATCTACTGTCGCTGTTTCATTTTGGGCTATGCTAAGATGGGCTGCGCCGCTGACAGGACTGCTCAAGAATTAAAAATCAGTTCAGTTGGGTGTCGCAATAAGACATCGCCTGCAGGAACACTAACCAACGCTCCTGTCCTTGCCACGTTCGATCCATTCAAGGAGATTAGTATATGTACCGACGTTCCTCAATTCGCCGTCGGTGCCGCCCTAATGCAAGAAGCCCCACCAGATGCCTTTCATCCCACAAACTGTCAAGTGCCGAAATCAACTATCCTATTCACGAATAAGAGCAGCTGACCGTCGACTATGCTCTACATTAGTGGCGAGTTTGAACACGTCGCGCGATTGATACATAAAAGGCAGGGAGCCCACACTGGGGGGGTGAGAATCGCGAACGTTGGATGTTAGCGGAGGGTATCCATTCACTACGAGGGTTATTCTTACAGGGTAGGAGAGAGTGAGCATGGCTATGCGAGGAAACTTAGCACTCCTTGTGCGAAAATGGTTGCGTTGATCCTTGCAGGGGGATATGAATAAGAATCCTCTTTTTCTAAAGAGTAGGAAAGGGTTACTGGTCTACAAAGTGTTGTGACACTCTGCTGCACTTGTGCACGTCGTGCATGGTTAATCAGGACGTGACAGCTATTTGTTACCGTAGTTGAACATTTGACTTTCGACAACTGTAATTGACGCGCTTCAAATCCAACGACACGTATCGTGAATTGTGGGTCGCGACGAATCTGCCACGCCGCCTTACCTCTGCCAAGACCGGCACAACGTTTACCCAAGGCCAAAAGTTAGACTTGAGGCCCATTTCTCCTTTTTTGAGAAGGCTCTATCAAATGAGCAAAAAGAATTGTGCTCAAAGTCCTTGCAACGATTGTCTATTTGAAAATTCTCTTTTTCCAGGGCTTGGCAACTATTTTTTTTTTTTTTTTTTTTTTTACCGCTGTTGAACATTCCCTTTCAACAGATGTAATTGACGTGCGTAGGAGCCTAGTCGCGCTTCAAATCCAATAACACTTGCCTGGGTCGCGGCGAATTCGCTTTTGCCAAGGCAGAATTTCTTAATTTTCTTAATTAAACTTGAGACCCATTTCTCCCTTTTTGGGAAGAAGGCCCTTGTCAATTTAGTGCGCAGAGTTCCTAACAACGATTTTTTCTATTTAAACAAGCGGAACAGTTGACAAGATTCAATAACTATTCAACATTCATGACTTCTAACAACTGTATTCTGATCATCGGTGCCGGAATCGGCGGCCTTTCCTTCGCTCAGGGCTTGAAAAAAGCCGGCATCCCATTTCGTGTATTCGAGCGCGACGCCAGTCCAGACTTTCGAGCGCAGGGTTACCGTTTGCGCATCAACCATCATGGAGCAACGGCGCTCAAGAAGAACCTGAGTGAAGACTTGTGGCATCTATTCGAAAAGACTTGCGCAGACACTCATGTCGGCATGACCAAAATGAACGCCATCGATGGCGTTGTCGCAAGCTCAATTCCTGGGGTTGGAGGCGATCCCTCGATGCAAAAGCCGGTGGACGAACCTTACCTTGGGCCATTCACGGCCGATAGAAAAACCCTTCGCGACATGTTGTTAATCGGCATCGAGAATGAAGTCGAGTTCGGCAAGACATTCGAGCGCTTCGAAATCCATGGCGAGCATCAAGTCACGGTCGTTTTCAAGGATGGAACTCGAGCACAGGGCAACCTCCTTGTTGGGGCCGACGGCATTCGATCCGCAGTACGACGACAACATCTCCCGCAGCTGAAGTTTGTGGACACGACGGGACGATGCATCTACGGCAAGACGCCAATCACACCCGAGTTGACCAAATCCTTTCCAGCCGAGGCCATGCGTTGGATCACGGCCATAAAGGACACGCGACCTCTGACGCTGTTTCTCGAGCCTATCCGATTTAGCTCCGACTTGGAGCAAGTCTCAGGCGGACGCCTCTCGAACGTCCCAGACTACGTGTATTGGGTTATGGGAGCATGTCAGTCGGTTTTTAATGTCAGCGACGATGAGCTTCTGAACATGTCAAGTCAAGAAGCCGCAGGCCTGTCTCTCCGTTTAACTGAGGATTGGGACGCTGGTATTCGCACTTTGCTGGAACAGCAATCGCAGGGATATACATCAGCGCTTCGCCTTCTGTCGACGGCCCCATCTATGCAAAGCTGGGAGGCTGATTCCGCCATTACCTTTATTGGCGACTCCATCCATCCAATGCCGCCAGCTGGAGGTTCGGGAGCCAACACTGCACTTCGTGACGCTGCTAATTTACTCGAAGCCATAAAGCAAGGAGTCACCAAGGTCCAAATCGAGGCTTATGAGACGGCTTTGAGAGCTTACGGAAGCGAAGCTATTGCAGGAAGCTGGCACGGCGGCAAGTCGCTGCTCAATCTGCCGCCTTATGAGGATTGTAGGTCTATAGAAATATAGACGACGCATCGCATATCTCAGCCACGGTAGTGCAGATCATTTGGATTACAACGTGATGCAGAGATATAGTTTCAAATTTTAAGCGGCATCGTCGCCATTGACAATTCAGTTGGAAAGACGGAGTAGTAGTAGTAGTAGGTCGCTTTAATAAATCCTTTGAAACAAAACACAACTTAAAGTTGTTCTTGTTCCCAGTGCTGTGAGCTAATGCGCTCCTCAGAACTGTACTTCTTGACTCCAATGATCAAAGTTACTGTGTTGGTAATATATCTTGCTTGGCATGAAGATGTTGCTGATTCGTTACGCTTAAACAAAGGAGGCGAGGAGCGCGACGACAATAGGCTGTTTGAACATGTCGAAGCTATTTTCGTGGGCTTGTAGCAGCAGGAATTGGAGGCGCAGACCTGAAATGGGCTGCATAATACCTCTGGAGGCTTGTTCAATATCATCAGGATCAAAGGTCGTGCGAGGAGTATCGAGATTCTTAGCATATTGACACGTTATCTTTGATCGCGCGTGGTATTGATCTCGAGATTGCTGCGCTGAAGATGTGTGGAGGTGTTTCTTGGGTGTGGGACCTCCTTCAGTTTATGCATGTCTTGGTTTTATTTTTCCTTACTGGGGGAAAACCAGCGCCATCCGTCTATTCCAGCGGTTACTCAGAGGACTTCATACTTAACGATAGTCTATTCAAATGCACTCATGTTCCAAGAGAGCCTTTCGTATCCCTGTTCCAGCCCTACATAATCTCGCAATGGCCTATTTAGTGCTTGGTCATTCTCAACAAGAATACGGTATTTAAAAGGTGCTTTCCTGAACGGTACTCCAATTGAAATAAGAGATATCTATATGTCTCTATTAATTTTCTTGGCATGCTTTGTTTGTTTACTCAACGGACTGGGGGGTTGAAGATGGGAGTCATGAAAAGTAGAAAGGGGGTTTGTGTATTCATTTGAACAGGTAAACAAAGCCGTCAATGGACTAGAGACGTGTACCTGCTTGTAAAAAAAAAAAAAAAAAATCCGCCGTTGAACAAATCTGCCTTTGTACGCAATAGAATGAGGCTCGTGTCACATTTTCCCTCCACACATTATTAATGAGACACGATCAGTATTCGTGTTTGATTTGAATATTTGAATAACTGGCACGGGAACGCGAAGTTCTCCAGAGGACGCCACCAACTTTTGTCTTGGCATTAGATTCTGCATCTTTCTCACATTGCGCATATTTCTATGTTTTTGCTCTTTGTTTTAATGAATCCTTTTATACAATATAGACAGACTATTTTTTTTTTTTTTTTCTCTTTTGTTCGATGGCAGAATCTGGCTCGACTCGTCCTCATCCAGGCGGATCTCGTGTACAAAAACTCCGGGCTCTTGAGTACGACCATCGTTGTTGCTATCGCCATTGCTGCCGCTTCCAGAGTCCGCACTGTACATGTCATCCACACCTAGCGTTCGACGCTGATGAGGCTTCATGAACAGATCCTTGTTCCATTGGAATCCCTTGCTCGAATGAGGGATGATGTAGAGCTCGGACGAGACCGACACAGCCGAGTAAACGCCCTCGGGCAGGGAGATGATCGATGGCTGGCCGTTGAGGGATGTGGTCGACGACGCAGCCGATTCTGACTGATACGGTTGTTGCTGCTGGCCAGCCTCGGCGACAATGCCAGCATCGCTTTGATCATCGACAAGGACTTCTTGGGTATCGTGTGGTAGGCTGCGGTGGCCCTTATTCTTGACTTCGTCGACATCGTCATCGTTCTCGAGATCGCTACCTTCGTCTTCAGAGAGACCCGGCACGGCCGAACAGTCGTCTTCATCATCATCACCGTCATTTCGGCCTCGCATGACCTCGTCCTCTTCGACTCGCTTTGACGAGGATGACGACGTTGGTGCTGCGGACATATCTTGGTCTTCGTTATCTTGGACAGAGAGCTGCGAGACCTCAGCTTCGACGCCCTCCATATCAGTTGTCTCAATGGCCATGGTTTTGTTGTTATTGTTATTGGATCCGTATTTGACCTGCGAACGTTGGCTCATGATTGTATTTGAAGTTTCTGGATTGTGGGTCGGGGAAGTTATATTGACTTGATCCAATGAACTGCGGGGGCGTAGTCGGTCGTTTTGCCTGCTTTTTTTTTCTTTTCTGCTGTGCTTGTTAACTTGAGTTTTAGTGCCGTGGATCGCGGTATCGTAGTCGAGGGATCGGTGGTCGAGCGGATCAGTTAGCAATGGCCGGGGGACACCAGAGGTGAAGCGTCAATTGAAGGGTGTCTGTGTGACAGGAGGGTGACAAGTGGATAAAAGGGATGTGGAATTGTGAAATCAAAAAGGTTTTAAGGTTGCTGTGCTTTCTATTGATGGCTGTTAGAAGATTGTGCGATGTGCAAGAGCAAGGAGTGAGAAGCTGTGGAAGGATTATGAGTTGAGTTGGAGAAGTGGGAAGAAGGATGTACATGGCCGCCCTTTTATATGAAAAAAAGTCGGAAGGGAGGGAATGGAAGGAAATGCAATGGAATTGTCATTTGCATGAGTGGGCCATTGTTCTATGCCCTGTTGTCGCCGTAGTCCGCCGGGTCATTCCACCCACACTCATTAGTCGATGCATAGGTGCAATTAGTGATTTTAAGAATAGACAGAAGATAGAGCGACAAACAACGATGGTAGAGTAAAGGAGGCCTGCCGCCAATTGGTTATCCATGGCCCATCCAAACAATGTGGCTGTATATGACATGTAAGCTGTGACCCGTTGGAAGGCGCAGCGCCAATCCCTCTCGCAGTCAATAGCTGTTGTATCGGAATGCCAGCAGAAAATAAAAATTTGGGCGATGCACCACCTGCTCGGCCACCAAGCACTACTTTATCCCTGTCTATCTTTACCCATTTTGGCCTCCCTCCTTTTTTTATTTTTTTTATTTTTTTACTTTCGATTGCGTTGGATCGACCCTGTGTCTGCTATGAATCGATTGAGCCGTAGTCGATGCATACACCCCATCTTCGACGTGTCCGCCTGCCATTATTCCACCATTTCATTGTTATCGCCCTTTTGAAACGCCACCTCATCCCTTGACTCTCACTATCGTCGTGCTGTCGCAGCAGCTATTTCGGCACATGAAATGTTACGGGTCGACCCATCCGTAGCTGCGCCATCCTTCTTACCCGTCTTGCTCCTTCATTATGCTTCTATTCCTTCTATTTATTTTCCTTCGTGCTGTAATTGTTTACTCGTCGGGGCGGCACCCGATCCTTCTTTTCCCTCTATTCCACTCCACTCCACTCCACGCCACCCCCGGTTATCATCTGTCATGACGATGTTGCCTCTTCTTTGCCGAACAAAAACAATAAACAAATCATGCACATTATGCACAGAACGACATCATAATTGCAATCCCCATTCTCGGAGGAGAAGCTTGATAAAGAAGTGCAAAGACCAAGAGTGACAGGAGGGGGCGCGGATATGGACGAGTTTTCGATTCTACAAAAAAAAAAATAAAAAAAAATGGGGCTATATTGTCATGCATTGCTAAAGACAATGGGGTAGGCACTCACTCCTTCGGATCGAAAAGAAGGGAGGGGGGGAAAGTCCTCGGACAACAAGCTGCCTGCGTCGTCTAGGGATGGAGGATGTGTCAATCATGACACGTTGCATCCCGCAGTTCGCTGCGCAGAACACTTGATTCGGTCAAGGCCGATGCAGTTCAAGGATCGATACCTGAAGCCCAAAGGTGATTTGTAAGGTAGAAAGGGGTAGAGGCGAGAGGGATTTGGAAGATCGACGCTACTTTTCTTTGTGCATACATGAACAGCTTGTTTGTGCTTTCGCCTTCATTTCTCCAAGTTCAGACAGGGTGGACAGCTGCATAGATGATTTCGAAATAATAATTGCGCGGGAAATCGAGGAGTGAGGAGGTGAATGGCGTAGCAATGGTCACGTTAGTACGTCGCAGTGGAACTTTGGGCAAAAGAGCGATTTTTGATGTTGCTGTCAATGGTCAGGGACATATTTTTAGGGTGTACACTTCACCAATAACAATCACGGAGAAAATTGGAGGGGGGACGACAAATACACGGTTGTTGTGGTTAATGCCAAGAATAGAATTCAGCCAGCACAACCAGGAATGGCTGGTTTGCTACAGCCCCCGCAGGGTTTGTGCGTCCAGACGACGGGGCTGCACAGAGGTGTCTCCTGGGAAACAAGCATCCGACCACGCACCACAGCACGCATTCCATTCGCACACGGCCCGGAGTCAGCTCGGAGACTAGTGGAGACCTAATGCAGTTCGCAAGATAATAGGGGAATAGGGGGAGGGGGACGTAGCTCGTTCCACAGAAGGCAATGATGGCCACATGGACACCACCACCCCTCCAGGGGGATTGCTCCCATTCGCCAGAGAAATCGCGCTCATTCCAACACCTCCACGAATCACCTCACCCCGCTTTTTGTTGATCGATCGTGCCCGGTCGCTTTCTTGATGGGGGGGGAGGGGGTTCCAGCTATATCGTGCGTTCGCAATGTCCTTTTTCTTTCCGTCCATTCTGACACTGCGCATATCTTTTTATTTTTCTTTCTACGGCTCATGCTGATGATGATAATATTGCGTTCTTTGAACTCTGCCGTGATAATTTGGAAGGCCCTCTTCGGCCCGGGCTGTGGCATCAGCAGAGCAGCGGGAGCCTTTTTTTATTTTATTATTACAATACGGCGTGTGTTGCTCACCTGCTCCTCCTTTTTCTCATTCATCGTTCATTCATCCTCTCCCCTTCTTCTTGATTTCTCATCTCTCTCCTCATCATTCTTCGTCTACTCCTTGCATTTGTTTTTTCTTCACCACGGAATTTTTTTTTTTTTCCCAAACCTTCACACGCATCAAAGACCCAAATAACAATAAAATCAGGACCCACTACACACTCTCGCACGCACGCACGCACACAGCACTTTCCACTCTTATTACGCCCAATAACAACATACACACACACATACACCACACATGGCTGTATTCTCTCGGAGATCCTCTCCTTCCTCCTCCTCCTCCTCCTCCTCCTACTCTCTGGGCCTGATCCTCCTCATTGGATCATGTCTGCTCAGCACACTCCACAGTGGACACTTTGTCTCTGCCGATCTTGTTACACGCGACCAGCTATACACCCAGAACGGCTTTGTTCAAAACTGGGTAGCACCCGTACCCGCGACACCCGTCTCAGCCAACAGCAGCAGCAGTAGTAGTAGTAGTAGTAGCAGTAGCAACAGCAACACGTTCATTGTTCAGAATTGGTCAACGACATACAAGACGATCGCACTTGGAGGGCAGGATATTTCATTTGTAGCAGATCCCTTTGGCACCACCAGCAACGGCACAGTGATGCAATTGAATTATCCAAAGGGATCGTATACCCCATCGCTAGGACCGGTCATGGGTGGAGCACAGTTCTATGCGACACCGTTTGGAAACACGACCCCGTTTGAGAAGATGATGATCAGTTACGATGTAGCATTTCCATCTGGATTCGATTGGGTCTTAGGTAACGAAACCTGTTTGGAAAACTATAAAAAAAAATCGTTGCCAACCATGGAGACGCTAACCGCCTCTGTTCTCTCTGCTTGTTTTCATTTATCCCGATTCAGGTGGAAAGTTGCCTGGGATCTACGGTGGATCGCCATATGACGGCTGCTCTGGAGGAGTTCAATCCACCGGAACCAACTGTCTGACTATGCGATTAATGTGGCGACCCAATGGACTGGGAGAAGGTAAACAACAAAAAAAAAAAAAAATGGCTCTGTGTATTTTTATCTTGCATTTATTGAAAAATCTGATAATTAATCCGATAATTAACTTGCTTCTCTTGCATGAACGCACGAACATGTAATCCTTGCTCATTGCTGCTGTTGAACAACAACAACAACAAAATCTTCAGTGTACGCGTACGTTCCTGCAGATGCAAAATCTAGTCTCTGCGAGACCGCCGGCGTCCTCTGCAACGACCAATACGGCAAATCCATCGGTCGCGGTCAGATCTACTTCACGGCGGGAACCTGGACCCATATCGACATGGTTATGAGCCTCAATCAACCCGCAGGCAGTCAAAACGGAGTTCTTCAGGTGTATTTGAACGGAAACCAGGTCATCTCCATGAACAATATCCCTTACAGGTCCACGGGTATGGTTGGTTTCCAGGGATTGATGTTCTCATCTTTCTTTGGAGGATCAAACTCCTCGTATGCGACACCCGTGGATACGTCTGTGTATTTCAGAAACATGCAACTGAGTGTGGGCAACGCTGCAACTTTGTACGAGGGATCTGGTAGTGGTGGATCAAAGGTTGTTGGAGTGAGGGGTACAAGCGAGACGGCGCTGTGGTCGATTGTTGCGGTGTTTGTGATGCTCATCCTGGCATAACTCATCAGAAGAGATTAGTTGACAGTAACAAAAAA
>MU617233.1:0-18371 GCA_025201705.1 Dissophora ornata
GTGTGAATGGCGTTCATGAATGGAGAACACGTGTTGTTTCTCTCAGTTGCAATGACATGTTTCTTCTCTGTTATCCTTTTTTTAATCATTTTTTTAATATCCATTTTTCAATATCCGAGCCGCCAAAAAGCATCGAACACAAAACATAGAAGGCGTTGGAGAAAGGCTTCTCCCAATACGGGCACCTGCTCAATGAGCCACATGGCTATGTTGTCTATCGTAATTTGAACGGGGATGACGCGCTAAACTAATCCAGGAAAATCCTGCGTGAACATGTCTGAAAAGTTGCAGCAATTTCATTGTGGACAAAGGAGGATCTGGACACGTATTAGCGAGATCACTTAATTGCTGATCGCGGCTTGAAATTCATATTCTGCGAATGTTGATCATGCTTTTTCAGGCTAGGCGCAGCAAGCTCAAAATGCAAGCCCCAAGAAGCGAGATCGTTTATCTTCAGACGAAGGGTCCGTCCACACAACCGTTCTTATTGGTCTCAAACTAATTACAAGGGCATATTTTGTCGTAATGACAGGGCCGCCCATCATCCAACCACACAGACTAGGAAGCCTGGGTTCGCGATGGTCGGCCTTAGTGGGACATTATCTGACATCCCACTCCATGGCGCGCATGTATTGAGCAAAAGCTCTGGAGAGTCTATGGACTAGTAGAAGGTGACCTTGATGTGCATGTTCAAGTTGATAAATTGGCGTTTTCGTACTCTGTGATCCCTAACGCGTTCTTCCTGGACATCAATGCATTCCTGAGCGCGTTTTAGAGCATGGGCACGACGCTGTTCTCGACTTTCGCAGGTCTCTCGTTTCTCATTTGAGGAAGGGCCATACAACCTATGGACCTGCTAACGTTTTTTGTTCTGCTACGCTTTCTTGTCAATTCCTCCTCCTCCTCTTGCTGCTGTTACTTCTGCTGCTTGTGAAGCTGCAGCTTGTCATTTTCTTGGTACTTCTGCTTTCGGACAGCAGGAATCGACTGAAAGTGGTATTGAAACGACCGGTTTCTTAGTCAATTACGTTTAGAGAGGGTTGGATTCGAAAACGAGCCACACGACCCACTCGAGCCGCCACAAAATGAAACGAGCCTCCGTAAAAACGAAACATGCACAATCTCACTTGGGCCAAACGGTGGAGTCTTCTTTGTCAAGTGCAGCGGATCTTGTAAGGGTATGCAGCAATAAAACGTCAACAGACGAGGGGATTGACCGTCAGCTTAACCTCCGGCTCGTTGCGCAGAGAAAGCTCTGGGATCTAGAGGTGCTCGAGGTTGTGCATCTTAGAATCTGTAGCTGGATGCGAGTCGGTGGTGTAAAGCAACACTATGCTGCCTTAGACCTCATGGACTTGTCATGTTTCAGATAACGATGACAACAAATCGCAGGGGAGAGTGTTTTGCAGCCTGGTTGCCAGACTAAGAGCCGTCTGTTCGGTAACACTGATCATCGTGCGTGACTGTCTTCTGAGGCAATTGACTTGGTTGTCACGCTGGCCTTTTTGATCCAACGCTTGTCTCTCTCTCTTCCCCTCTTCTTTTTTCAACCATAGTAAAAAGCACACACGCACACGCACACGCACATCACAATGAACGACCTCAACGACCGCCACCCCTCGTGCGTGCACTCGAACACCCACCACAACACTATGTCCATGTCTGACCAGTATTCCGCGGTGGGTTCTTCCTCTTGTACCTGCGAGGAATGCTCTCGCTTCAAGCTCCCACTCCAGTCCGAGCAGTCCTCGGCCATTAACGATATGCTGCTGCAGCAACACACCAATACTGCGATGAACTCTTCGTCCTCAGCCCACGACAGGGGCACCTCGAACTCGTCGACCACCCCTCCAACCACGTACCTTGCCCGAAGATCCTCCACTGTAAACACCGCGATGTCACCCAAGATGCAGCCTGCTGGTTTTGGGTTGGGGGGATCCACTTCATATGTGCATCCGCCCCAGAGACGAGCGTCGCTCGAGTTCCATAACCGAGAGCGATCCTTCCAACAGCACTCGACAGCTTGCGATTGCCAAGGATCTGGTGTGGGCTGTGGATGTTCCTTTACCTGCGACTGTTGAGCGACGAAAGAGCTATATAACACGAGCAACAGAGGCTTGAGACGATCCCAGGGCGTTTTTTCTCTTCCCTCTCATTTTCTTTTTCATCTTTGACAGCATGTCGATAGGTCTCTTAGCTAGTCAGAAGAGGGAATCTTTTCTTATTTCTCCTCTTGCTCCTCAAATACTTCCACTTGTACATATCCCCAATATCCTTCCCACTCCTTGCTTTTTCTAGTACGCCTGCTGTAATACCTCACAAATAAAGAGCAGCAGATCTGAAAGAGGAACTAGAGTTGGCCCTGTTTCACTCAGAACGCCGTGGAGAATGAAGGCACATGAGCTGTCTAGTGGATTTTAGGCCACACACTGATAACGTTTCGAGAAATCGATTCGCCAACTAAGGAGAATAAACAAAAAAAAAAAAAATCAAATTCATGCAAGTTGGGTAGTGGAGCGGAGACCTACTTCCCCCACAACTCTTATCCGGGGAAGAATAAAGCGCGCTCCACGTGATACGTATGGCAGCCCCTCAATTTGAATTGGTGGTCGGTTTGTCTTCTTCCCCATCTTATTCTGGTTGACTTTGCTTGAGGATGGAAAGACAATTTTATGCTTGACAGCGGTGCTTTGTATGCTTGACGTGACAATTGTTTGCATCACTCTGCCATCGGCGGCAGCGAATGCCGCTGGACGTCAAGTTTATCAATTTCCTGGAATGTCACTGTGCGGAGGTTCAACCGTTCAAGTCACACCAAAAGATCCTCTTCGTTCAAGTTCTGCTTTGGTTGCAATTACATAGTGCCCACTTTCATTTCAAAACGCGTACGTTTCCACTCCACCAGATGCAATTTCCATCATATTTCATGTCAAACAGCTATTATTGTATGTAACCGAATCACTTCAATATGAGAAGTATGATTTTCCAAGGTTGCGTCTTCAGGCACAACGCAAGAAATATCACTTTCCTTATGATGGCCAATGGGAGAGGAATAGTGATGCACGGGAAATACAATCAACTTCAGTTTATTTTAAGCGAGACTAAGGCGCATGCTTTCTGTGACAGTTTACTGCTGCCTAAATCTGATCTCATTGACCTCCTTGACCTCTTCACCAGGCACATGAATAAACTCGGCATGCTCTTTAATGTACTTGGCCTTGTCGTCGTTATTTTCGTGACTGGACAAAGCGCGATCGCTGTTTTCGGACATCTTCACAAAGTATGTGATCTTGGTTATGGGATCAGTGTAGGTGTGGCAGTCGAGGAGTCTCTCATCAAGGTGTTCCCCTCCATCAACATGGCAAGTTCTTGGCTCTCCGAAATGTTCAGTCATAGTGGCACCAGTAATGACGGCAATATCACCAAACTCAAGACAACTGCTACCAGTCCCCAAAACAACAGCGCAGTTGTTCCCGTGCTGAGACGAGAATGCTTTAAGAGTATAGGTGAGAGTAGAAAATCCTTCGACACTCAAGTAGAGAGTGTTTGGTTTTCCAGACGAACACGGGAGTACCGACGATGTTTGCCCGAGCCCTGTACAATCTTTGTGATTGAGAAAAAAGCCTACCCAGGCACCCTGGACCACTTGCAGTAGTGCAAGAGAAGCAACCGTCAAGCACTGGAGTTTCATAAATGTATCGTGGAACAACGCTGCGAGCTCTGATTTTGTAAGTGGGTTTGCGGGAGAGATTTAACAGCGCGTCAGTTGGGAAGAGCAAGGATTGATAGTCATTTTTAACATGAATTAAAAGCAGTGGTGGGTTGACTAGACTTACGAGGTGTGGGGGCGCGAATGAGCGATGCAGCAGTGTTGGGAGGTGTGTTTGTGTGTAAAGAACTATTGACCTGAAGAAGGAAAAACACATTCCTTTTATAACTGAGGTCCTCGGAAGAATCATCGTGATCAAGTTGAGCATGTCCAAAGTCTTGCCAGCCGCTGTAAGTTGTTTATCTGACATGAACCTGTCTTGCCGTTGTGTCTTCCGATGTTTGCATCCGTTAACAAAATATCGGCGGAGAGAGATTGGATTATGTTTCCTTTCTGTCCTGCCCCTCGTTTTGTTGTTGCTGCATGAGAGAGATAGACATCTATACTCGAAAAGGAAATTAGATGGTGTTTCCTAGGCTTGATCTTCGCTCGACCCAGCCTAGGCTCAACCTAGGCTAGTTCTAGACTTGTCAGAGATGCGCCCTCTACGCTGCAAGGTCCGCGGACTGATGGATGGGTCTCTGGATGGATTCAAAGAATCCAATTCAATGGCCCTATTTAGCCCACTATAAGTGCTCGCCTATCCTCTTTCCATCCTGTTTTTTTGCCACCAACCTTAACCAGTTTAAAGAGTAGCCGCTAACCTTAAATATTACCAGCCTCTTCCAGGAGTACTTGAATGAAAACTAATGTGCTATTCAAGCAATTAACTAGTAGTCAAACAACGGATCCGCTTCTTGGGTCTAGAAATTGAAGGATGCATAGGCTCCGCGTGATCCGCCGCAAAGACGATGCCGGGGAATGAGAAAATCAGATGCAAAAAAATAATAGCGCTCAGTGAGTTGATTCTGTCAGCATGCTACCTGAGCAACTGTCACGAGTCACAGCTGCATTGTTGTCGACATTCAGTGCTGGGATCTTTCTCCATTAGCAAAGATGGTCCAACATCCCTCCATACACCTGCTCTCCATCTGAGAAGTTGTAGTCTCCCTAAGAGATTCAGAAATTGGCGATGTTGTTCAAAGTACTGTACTTTCAGCAGCAAGGCAGTTTGCTCAATGCTAATGCCTTAGGTGTTCATTACACAGTTGCTGATAGTCTGCTGAGTGTATTTATTAAAGTTTGTTATTTTTTTTGCGCACAAAGTATCTCTGACACTCGTCTTATACATCATGAATCGTAATGATACTTCAGATGAACTTGGACGGCGCTTAGCCCCAAATATCGGTCCTTGTTCATCTTCAGGCTTGATGGAAAATGACTATGTATACACCGATGGCGGGTGAAGCCGTCGACATTGCATCTGTTTCTTGAGTTGGAATAGTTGGTGGACGCGTCGACAACTGAGGCAAGAGCTATCTATGTACTGGGCCATGAACAGCCAGTGCGGGGTAATATCCTCTTTATGATGACTTGCCGTCACAGCCCTCTGAATGCGCTGGAAGATAGGTTCTATTGCCATTATTGTGCTTGTTGAAGGGTCGCGAAACTTGCGGATATTGTGTAATTGTGCAATCCTTGTGATTTGGGCAAATTTTCATTAGAGCCTTGTGGCGATTTCTGAGCAAGTCTGTTTGTCTACTATAAAATTGACATAGAACTCCGTCGTTCAAACAGTGCTGTGACTTGAAGGGTAGTCCACCAAAGCTTTAGCAGAGGAAGCAAGGTACGGATGGATGTGAGTCCGCTTTGTAGCTATTCGATCCGGTACGTACTTAACGATCCAATGGCAAAGTGCTCTCCAGTCCTCAAGATCCACGTCTAGACTAAGCCCGTCGATCATCAGCGCCGTAAAAGTCCAATCAAGGCGCCGCCGCGATTCGCGACGACTGCGATGGGTGTCAATGATACTATGCGTGCAAAAAAAATAGGACCGTCGCGTTGACTTTAACAAAGGCGTCAAACTTCAAGAGTGTCAACCGCTCAATAGACACCCAGAGGGGTTTCCTTGAGCTTTATTTTATTTCGACAGGTGTTTCAATGCAATTCCGGCTATAGTTTTGGCAGAATTCGGACCCTGAAGCGCAAACACCGTGACCACGGTAGCAACCGCTACAGCTCCAACAACGAAGCCGCCAATACCAGCTGCTATGGCTGCTTTGAATGTTGTGACGTCCTTATTGGTCGCCTCAATATTCTTATGAAGAGACACTGGAACCGGCATTTGCTCCCTGACTTCTCTAAGGATATCATCTCCGAGGGCCATATTCTCCAGAGCAGCTTCGTCGAACATCACCAAAAGCACGCCACTGATCTTGATGTCAAAAAAATAGCCTTCCATTTTCAAAGACTCGAACGCGCTCTGAAAGTTGTCATGACAAAATTGTCGTTTGCACCACTCTCTAATTTTCTTGCTCATAATCTGATTGATGATAACGCGGAACTCAACCTTCGCACCGCCGACTTGACGTACGCATTCGTTCACTTTAGACATCACGACCCAGTCCTGATTGGGCAGGCCACGATTATCAGCCTTTACGACAAAATAAATCTTGTAGTCATATCCTTTCTTCAGAGCCTCGGTGAGTGCCTGAGCGTTTCGCTTTGTTCGACTTTCGTCAGGCTCATATAAGCCAGGAACATCCATCAACACCACTGGTTGGCCATTGATGTCGATTCGAGTTTCGGAGATCTCAGTGGTGAATCCCTTTCGGAACGAGAGGCCTGCAGGAAAGTTCCCGCCGATTTGTGAAAGCAGGGTACTTTTTCCGGACCCAGTGTTTCCAATAAATAATACGGCGACTTGGGGTTCATTGGATTTCATGCCGCAGTGCTTGCGGGAGATAGGCAGCTTGAAAGAATAGGATGGACCAGGCACGACACGAAAAGTGGAGTTTGTGGATTCAGGAAATGAAGCGTAAAAAGTAATGACTCCTGGATGAGTCTTTGCCTACTTACGCGACATCCTGAAAATCAACGTCAGTTCCTGTCCTATCCGTCCTTTCCATACGAGGGCGGGGCGAATTCAGCCCCACCGCCCCCTGCCTCCAAACAACTCACTCTCTATCGGTGAGTAGGCCCATCCTCATTTGTTTATTGTCACTTGTGGCAAAGGCTCATTGTGACCATTGGATAATCTCTGGCTTGTCGCTGTTTTTCTATTTTGTATTTTATTTTCGACTTTGACGTCTATCATGCAGTGTTTTTGGAGGTCTGTTCGCCCTCCCGCGACTTTCCTTTTCCCTCGATATTTCTCTATTCATGCAACCATGGGCACTAAGAGATGAGCACTGTAGTTACTTGACGATGAGAGTAAGCCGCCTTAACCCATAGAACTGCCACCTAGTATCCCTGCCACTTGAAAATATCCTTGAGAAAAGAACGCCAATGCTATAGTAGTGCAGTTGCGCAACTATTTTGACATTTCGATTTCTCTGGTCGAAATAAGTTCCAACGCGTACAGGATCAGTTCCTTTTGCACTGTGCTTCTCTGTCCATATTCTTTCCCATCACATTGCGGCCCAATCCACAAAAGAAACAATGCCATCTAGGAAAACGCCAAAAAAAAATATACCGCGGTTAATCATGCGGTCATGGGCGCTACGCAGGATTGCAAAAAACCACATATTGATTGACCATTGCGTTTGCCACGGGCTAAAAGTCGCAGGAAACGGCAACGGAGGGTCTTTGGGCGCAAGCTTTGAGAAAAAAATAATAATAATGGCGTAGCTACACCGCCTTCTGCAGTCTAAATCAGCTGTTTATTGTGATCTATGATGATGCAGCATCCTATTTCTCACTCTCATTATGCAAGCGTCGTCCTTTGCCCAAGTTCATGGCTTCCAGTCCCGTTCGACATCTCACCAGTACGATCGCCCATGAACTCCTTATAACTATTATTGTCACGGAAACAAAATGCAACGTTCTGTTAGAATACACCATTATGCGTTCCGAGCGGTGTCGAGATTGAATGGAAGAGGAAAGTACATACATGAGATCGAGGCGTTTGCTTTCTTCTGGGGTAATTGAGGATCTTGTGTTCGTCAGCGAGACCTCGAGATGCTCTGCTGTGATGATCGGGCGAGATCCCTTAGAGGTTTTGTCGCCGAGACCATCTCCGCCGGCTCCTGGATCGCCAGATACAGCAGAAGCGGCTTCCCTGGCAGCAGTCATGCCCTTGGCAATCAATTCCAACTAAAAGCATTGCGCCATTGGAAAAAAACAGATAGCGCGTGAATTAGGTAATGTAGTATCGGTCAAGGAAAAGATGATGAGAGTGGAAAAACAAACACTTACTCGTTGTGAAATATGTCCACGCTCCGCAAGGGTCAAGTTGGCTTTTTGATTGGCTTTGCCGGCACCGCCAAATCCCTTTCCGCCAAGACTCACAAACCGCACCATCGTTGCGTCCGCACGGCTCGAACCCGAGCCAGCTCCTGTGGCGGGCGATGATGTACCCGTAGCGTCGCCGTTGCTACTCTGGCGTTCCTTTTTGATAGCCTCATCCCTCTCAATTGCCACACGGATTGCTTCCAAGTGCGCATTGTACAACACCGCCTGCAAGTCTGCGCCTGTCAGCCCCTCGGTACGACGTGCGCAGTTCATGAGATCCACATCTTCGGCCACTTCCATCTTGCGCGCAAGACATGTCAGAATCTCAAACCGCTCGTTCAGGTCCGGCATGCCGCAGAGGAGGGACTTGTCAAGACGACCTGGGCGAAGCAATGCAGGATCGATCAGATCGGGGCGCGAGGTTGCGGCAAGGACATATACACCATCGAGTCCCTCGGCACCGTCCATTTGGGTGAGCATCTGATTCACCACACGGTCTGTCACGCCTGTGCTATCGTGTCCTCTGTTTTTTGAGGCGAGCAATACGAAGGGGAAAAGAAATATAGTCAATATGATGTTGTCTTGCCTCATACAGCCTGAATAAATCGACTATTACCTCTTGGGTGCAATACTGTCAAACTCGTCAAAGAACAACACGCAGGGTTTAGCGGCCTGGGCACGCTCAAATAGATCGCGAACAGATTTCTCAGAGGCACCGATATACTTGTTCAGCAACTCTGGACCCTTGACCGAGATAAAGTTCAACCCGCACTCCTTTGCCACTGCAGACGCCAGCAGCGTCTTACCACATCCGGGGTGACCAAACAACAACAGACCCGATCGTAACCGCAGCGGGCATTGCGAAAAGATCGAGGCATATTTTGTGGGCCACTCAAGAGTCTCGAGCAGGATTTTGCGGGTCTCGTTGAGACCTCCAATATCAAGCCAACTGGTCGCAGAGCTCTGAAGCTTGACGCCACGAAGACTGCTAGGCACAAAGCCTTCCTGTGCCTTCAAGAAATCGCCCTGGGTCAATGTAAACTCGTCTTCGGAGGACGAAGCAGATGCCGTGCTTGCTGTCGCAGAGGTAAGTTCGGTGATCAAGGCCTTTCCGTTAGGGATAGCATGGGTCTTCGAATGTGAGGCATCATCCTCTCCTTCTTTGCGGTTAGCAAGCTGAGCTGCAATATTGCGGACAGCGCCTTCATGGACAGTCCTCTCCAGGAATGCTTTCAAATCCGCCGCCAAATAGCCCTCAGTCTTGGATGCCACGGAGACCAGATCGATTTGAGGCAAGGACCTCTGCAAAATAGCTGGTCCGGTTTCCATCAAGCTCTGCAGCATCTCCTTGCGCTCTGTTTTGCCGGGCGGTGTTAACCGAATAATCTCGCTCAGCAAATGGGACGTAATCAACGAAGGGTGAACCGAGACCTGCTGCTGAGCCGTTGCCACAATCGCGATCCGATCGAACCGCTTGCACATCCTTGTTGCGATCTGCAAAAAGACCTCTGCAATTTGTCGGGACCGGAAAGAGTCAGCATGTTCGACTTCTGCAGGGATAAGGCGATCGAGATCTTCCAGAAAGAGGATACTGGGCGAGTGGAAAGCAGCAGTGTCGAACCACTGCTGGAACTTGGTCATCAATACCGGCAATCTGTCCTCTGCAAACTCGGCGCAGTTGACTTCCACGCAGTCTAGTTTAATATAAAAGTGCTTGGTTAGTATGTTGTCGCTGGAGATGTTATGCATAACCGAACTGCTCCTTGACTTACAAGCAAGAGTATCGACATTCTCGGAAAGTTTGTGGATGATCGACCGTGCGACAACCGTCTTTCCGGATCCATGAGGCCCACAGAGTAGGAAGCCCCCCAGGCTAGGCACAGCGAATGCATCGCGCAACTCCAGTTTCGAAAGACATGTTAGCAAGTACTTCTCCGCTTTTGTGCACACCTGTGTAACACCGCCAAGAGCTGCTGGGGTATCAGCAATATGAGTAACAGATCTAGAGGCAAAATACGGACAATAACGTGCGCGCTGATTAGTATCGCCGCCAGACTAAGGACCCTCATGCAGACATTCCAGCATAATATGTCGAAGTGCCTCTACCTTTTGAAAATATGGTTGATCCCTTGTGCCTGACCAATCTCGACCTTAAGCTGGCTCAGCTGGGCCTTGTTAAGAATGCTATATGCTTCAGGCTCCACCTGGTTCTTGTTCTCCTCTTGCTGAGAGTTGTTGTGCGCAGATGGCAAGGATTTTGCAGGGAAGACAATAGCGAATGATTGGATAGTGTCGCCATGGGGGATAGAGAGTAAGGATCCATGGCTTAGAATTGCGGAGTCGTGCTCGGATACAGAGTCAACCCACTCTTTAAAAATCGAGATCAGCTGTGTAGTCTTTGCCGCCTTGTCCGAGTCGTGGTTTGCCGATTTTGGCTGCAGCTTCAATGGCGCTGGTGTTGTAGATGTCGATCCAGAAGTAGAAATGGGTCGGAGAATGATATTAGGAACCTGTACGGGGCGAATATGTGCCTCTGACAGTCTGATGATCGAAAAGTTCTCTGCGTCCAGTGCATCTTGAACTTGCTTCGAGATTGCGACATGGCCCACTGGCACGTTGTAGGACGACACAGCCTTAACGTAGATCGCCGACGATCCAACCAAGAGGTCATCGGGATCTCTCGTCTCGTCATCAGTGACCTTTTCGGCATGAGGTGGAACCACTTTTGAGATTCGGAGGGCTGGTTGGTTGGTCATATCAGCCTCGATCCAGCTGTCCGGATGCACCTGTACTGTGAATGGTCCCTTCTCAGGAATACTCTCGATCAGCTCATCCGAGCTTTCATCCAGCGCTAGCACGCGCAGGCACTGTGCCTGTGTGACCTTTTGAACGTGTGCCGACAGGTCCTGGTTGTCTGTCGGTTTGGTGGCGCCATTCGTCTTGCGGACCATAGGTGCTACAATGATCTCCACATTGGCGCTCAGTTTTACACACTGGGCTGCCGGATTGATGTCGACTAGTTACGCACGAAATGCAAGCAGTTTAGGTCCCGGAGCCAGCTCAATGGTACATATTAAACTGAAGATTCTGACCCAGAGTACACTTACGGACGCGAAGACGGACTGACGTGTGTCCACTGACCCATATGGTGAAGACTTGGTTCGGGTACAGGATCCTGATCTGGTTTATCATCTGATCTTCCACGTATCCTGCGTGCAGCTCCTATGATATCCATTTGGGCAATTGGGCAACTTTTAGTTCTCTTAATCACATTCCCTGATCGCGTGGATATTTCCCGGGCAAGAACAAAACCTTGCTACGCCCTTCCTTACCAAGATCTCCCAATCGTCCTCCGAGTATGGTGCAACGTTTACAGAGATGCCGTCCTGAACGGATTTCACAAACTCAATGTTCACCTAGACAATTATAAGGCAATTACGAGTCCGCATGAGTTGTCCAGGACGACCAATTGCACATGTTCCTGAAATACAGCCATAGTCCGGATCAACAGGCATGGAGAGACTTGTTTCTGTTCGGCATGTCTGCTTGCTCGTGTGTGGTTTTTTTTACCTTCTGCCCGGCTCTCAATCCTATTGCCTGTCCGAACTTTGGATCAAGCTCGATCGTTTCCCCAGCATTCCCACCGGGTCTGGGCAGTGACGAAGCTACCGAGCCGGATCCTGGACCTCCCGAGGAAGTGTTTCCACTCCAACCGACGTACGATTTCTTGTCTGTTGATCCTTCCTGCCATGACAGCTCTAATACTACGTTTTGTGGAAGCTATCTCGGCCGGCGCAATTGAAGAAGAGAAAGACAGCTGGGAGGGTTAACATTGAAAGTTACAAGAGTGTGATCGGCTCCAGTTCGAGAATAGAATACGGAGTATACGTTCTGTACCTTGCCCTGGTCCAGAAGCGCGTTTGCCCAGGCGCTTGGGATGTTGATGAGACAATGCCGCGAGGGCAAGAATGCGACCGTGACAGATTTCTGCATGACAAACGGACTAGAGCGTGAAAGTGTTTGCGTGGGTTCGGGTCGTTGAAGGGAGCGGGGGTGTGAAAAAGTGCAAGCTGCTGCAACGAGCGGGATTGGGTTTGCTGGGTTGATGCGGAATCAAAGTGAGAGGGAGGAAGGAAGAGAAGAGTTGGATGAATGAATAAAGAAAAAAGGTACGAGGGAGGGTTGTTGGTGTAAAGCGAACAGCAGCACTAGTAGCGAGAACACGCCCCGGTGGAGAGAAAGCAAAGGTTGAATACAAAAGAAGGTTCTCCTGCCCGTTCCTCGGCCCCGGTGCAAGTCCGTGTCTCTCTCTACCGCTCTGTGGGGTGACTGGTTGGCGGCAGATCGAACTTATTTCTTCGTATCATGTGCCGACAATCAATCCCTCACCATCGATACATGGACACTACCACACTCCCCTTCCTGCCACGAAGATCACCTTTTCTTCTTCACGCGATCCCTATTCTTCTTCCCAACCACGCCCGTGGTCTTTCCAGCCCTTCCTTGCCTTGACGGTAGTATCCCGGGTTCATTTCGCCCTGACCTAACCGTCCAGAGTACTCGGCACGTAATATCTCTATACATTCTCGTGTGAATGTAGACCACAATAGCATGTTGAAGAATCGCCCGTTTTATGACAGCAGTGATGACTGGGTCCTAGAGAATAGTATACACATTGGATTCTCCTCCTGCAATCGATCCAGTTTATTTGGCACTCGTTTTTTCACCTAAATCGCTTTCATCGGCACCTTCACTTTTGAAAAATAAAAGTCGCCGTTTTTTTTTTTTTTACTGAATCCAAAAACTATTGTACACAATCGCATGCGATCGATCCCAGAAAATAATAATAATAAGAGGCGCGCCCCTATGCCCCTACTGAGGCCGACGCTGCCAAAAGCGCTCTTGCCTTCGCCGCCGCATCCTGGTTCCCTTCCATTCTGACCCTCATCTCTGTATCATCATCCCCGTCGCCATGCGTGTCATCTTGGTGGTGTTCCTGTCCTACTAACTCCAGATCCCAATCATCATGCGGCACGCCCTGGATCTCGTTCAATGCTCCTTGGACTACATAGGTGTATGCGCCACCCTTCAAATGCGGTGTGGTCTCGTAGGCAATCAGTAAACTGCATCGGGGACAGTATAGCCGGTATTGCTTCTCGAACTTGTCATTCCTAGAAACAACCAGTACAGAATTTCCTTGTGTTAATGTCGTTTGGCGAAGAAGAAAAACGAACTGAACCCGTTCGTGTAGAAGGCAGGGCTATGATGTAGGGGTATGGGTGGGCGCTTGCCTTTTGACGATCTTGACCTCTCCGGGTATGGCGTGCAGCTTATACATTCTTGTCGCGTTCTCGACGATCGTTGCGTTATCGGTCTCTCGTCTTGGCAACTGTGCTAGCTCCATGTCTAAAATAACGGCAAAAAAAAATAATAAAATAATCAACACGCATTTTTTTTACAACAAAAGTCGACCCATGGAATCAGGCTCGCCAACCTTCATGAGGAGTGGGTAATGCCGGTCCATACCAATGACAAGAATGAACTCGCTACAAAGACAGTAGTAAGAATGCAAGCCCTGCGCCTCTTCCCGATTGTCGGACGAGGAGATGATACTGTTACTGATAATCTTTGGCATGGTCGGCTGTCCTGAATGATGTCGTCTTTGCTCAGAGTTGTTTCCACTGAGTGATCAGTCAAATGGACTTTGCCTCCAAAAGCAAAAAGTATACATCACGTGCACCCATCGCATTTTCATTGGGAGCAAATGCCCTTGGGCCCCAATAGTCGAAAGTGGCCTATATCTTGGTACAGGACTCGCAAAGCCAAAGCGGTTGAGTGGTAAACAAGCATTGAGGTTTGCTTTTTTCTTTATTGTACGTTCTTCTTTGTCCCTGCAAAAAAGATTCCTCCGTGCACACACACACACACCATAAACCACATCTACACTGTCTCTACAAAAGACGCTCTTATGCCTTCTTAGTCGTCTTGGCGCTGGAGTCAAGTCCACCCCAAAGATACACGAACGAAAAGATCAACAATCCAACACCCATGCTAGCCGCGCTCGTGTAGTAGGGCTTGGCTTGCGAGATGAAGCGTGGGTACTGGTCGTGTCTGAAGGGGTGAATACCCACAGTCGTCACGCTCTCAATGTAGCCCATACCGGGACGTTTATAGTTGACAGTGAACTTGAACACTCCGTACTGATCGGGCAGCTGCAACGTAGTCGTGAAAGTGCCAACTGTGCTCTGATCGTCCAGAGGGACCTGCTCGAGTGTCTTGCGGACATAGGGGTCCAACATAATCAGCTCCAATTGAACGTCATCCGCAGAGAACGGATGCCATTCGCCGTCGTGGTATTCGGCAATGTGGATCGTATAAGTCTGTTCATATTCCGTTAGGGAAATGCTCTTGTTAGTTTTCGCGACGACTTTTCAACATGAAGCATAGCGAACACATCAAAACAAATAAACGAACCATATTGTCCTTGATTCGGTAGTGAGCGGGGGCTTCCGTTTCACCAACTTTGTGGTGCTCAACGGCAACAGCATCCAGAGCGCCCTTCTCATGGAAGTTCCACTTGGTCAACTCCTCAATAAACTTGCGGTTGCCAGATGCGGTCCTAGAACAAAACAAAAAAATAAGTGGTGACAGAGTAGTTCCTTCTGATTAGCAACTCTAGTTAGACAAGGATAAAATAAAATAAAATATAAAAAAAAAGTTGCTTACTTCTTGTCGCCGTGCTTCTTGGCAGATGCGCCAAAGAAATTATCTGACAGCATCTCCGTGCTGCCCAAGAACGTGATACGCGCGTTGTTACGTGCCTGCATTACCGACACCAAGCTAATGTCCTTGCCCGAGATTGTTGGATCCTGGTCCGCGCTCTCACCCAAGTTAACAGACTCCCACGAATATGCCTCCTGAGGTGCCCAGAGAATGGGTGTCAAAAGTGGGTTGGAGGGGTTGACAGAGTGGGCAATGCCTCGGAACAGAATCGGACCAGGGACCTGTTCCAGTGGTACGATGGCATCGATCTTGGACATGTGGGTCGCGGGGTTGACAACAATGGCGTCGTGCTGCTTCTTGCCCAGATCGTCGTCGTAGTTGAAGTGATCCAGGACAGTCGTAAACCGGCTATCGTATTCGACATCAAATTCCCTGGAAAGTTCCCGGAGCGTGTTTCCCAGGTCGGGTGAACCTGCTACCATGACGTTACCACCATCGGCAACAAATCCAACAACAGAGTTTGCGCTCATACCCTTGGGATACTCTGATGTGAGAGAAAGAAAAAAAAATGGGACAGCTTTGTCAGTCATCCCTGTCCGTGGATCATTGTATCTCAGTTGATCGCCTTATCCATGCATCATTAGCAATGGCTTCCTCCGAGTCGAGCACAACACGAACCTTTCATTTTGGGCGAGAGGAAGATAAGGTGATCAAACAGACGCTGATCGTATTTGCTCAGGGCGACGGGTGAGCTCACTTCGTGGAGGGTAACATTATATTGGCGCTCTATTACACGTTTTCAACGCGTCACGAAAGGGGGTTAGATGATGGGAAACGAAATGCATGCGTTTCTGAAATTGACTGCCCTGTGTTTATTTTACCCTGCAGATCACTCCAGAGCTCCATGTAAGTGTCCGCATCGTCCAGACTATCGAGGAGGACCAAGGTGCGGGGCCCAGTCAGGGACCTGGCGTGGGCCACCAAGGCGATGGCGACAGTTGACAAGAGGACTGATACTCGCATTTCGTCTTCTAGTTATATGTTATTCCTTGTTTGATAAAGCAAACGCCAGTACTATCTGCTCTTCCCGAGAGATGGCGCAGGGGTGGGGGGAATGGAAAATGGAGTAACTGGATGTCGCGAAAGCGAGGATGAGGGAAGGGTGGATGGGACAGGATGATGCGAAAAGGACGTGTCTTTTTTTTGTAGGTCGTTTTCTGTCCAATTGTTCGCTGCTCCTCTTATTACCCGCAACGACGGTTGGGGACCAAATTTCAGGGCCCAAGCCACTTGGACAACGGCTGAATCTACACACACAAAACGCTGTGTCGGCTCGTCAAAAACGACATGCGTTGTCTAGAAACTACGAAATACGTGTTTTTACGACTAATGCATCAGGGTCAGCACACTGACAGCTGGGGTTTACTACAGATATGTTACAAATATTCTAATTCAAGAGTGAACTGAGAGAGATCCGGCTCCCTCCACTGGCACCAGCTCCTTGGCTGCCAGAGCCTTGTCCTGTCCCTGGCTGACTGGGATCATGGTGTCCTGGGGGAGGACCACGTTGTCCTGGCGGAGGGCCATACCTTGGGTCCGAAGAATGCCCCGGTTGGCTGCTAGATGGGTGGAATCCAGGCTGGCCACCCTGTGAAGGATGATAGGGCTGGCCTTGTCCAGAGTGCTGCGGATACCCGGGCTGTTGATACGACTGCTGAGGGGCATGTTGCTGCGAAGATTGGTACTGCTTGTGGTGCTGCTGCTGCTCCTGTTGCTCCTGGTACCATTGCTGTTCAGTTCGCGACTGAGGCATCCTTGTAGGCTCACTTTGTTGTCCCTGGGGTGCTGCATGTCGGTGCGACGATGGATATTGCTGTTGCTGTTGCTGTTGTTGATATTGCTGTTGCTGTTGCTGTTGCTGTTGTTGATATTGCTGTTGCTGTTGCTGAGTCTGTTGGTGAGGGGGGGCCTGCACTGGGACTTGCTGGGCATATACCTCGGAAGGTGACCTGTTATGCGATCTTGACGGAGGTTGCTGAACACCTAGCCCCGACATGTCTTGTGAGCGTGAAGCAGAGTGACCATAACCAGGATGCATCTCTTGAGAATGACGTGGCTGCTGTTGCTGTTGCGGAGGGGGAGCATAATCCATGCTCGGGCGAGAATGGTGCCCTTGTTGAGGCGGCGGTTGCGACGGATAGGGGCTGCTCCCTGCTGCTGGCCCTGGTCCAGGTCGGGTCATGTAGGGGTCTGTTACTTGGCTTCTTGGAGGCGCCATCTCATAAGTGTTCGATGAGTTCCGAGAATGAGTTCCTTGTCGTTGGCCAGCAGAGACCACGGGCGCTGGGATCGGCATGGGACCATGGGACGACTGACTGTATCCGCCAAGGGCAGGGGAAGATCCTCTGCTTCTGCTATGACCCTGGGCGGCATGGCGATAAGCATGTCCAGAGGCACCAGGACTGCCGACCCGCATCGGATGTTCCCTGGGCGTTGCCAGATGATCCATAGACACTGAAGGCGGATTAGGGACTGGACTGACCATCATAGCTAGACCTTGACTACCACTCGCAGAGCTATTTCGAGAATGAGGAGCTGAACGGCGACCGGTAGGAGCGACTGACTGAGTCGTAGGTGGGTATGGTGAGCCATGATGCTGCTGCTGCGGTACTTGCACAGCGTGTTGAGGATGATGACGAACCTGCTCTTGTCGCTCTTGTTGCTGCTGTACATAACGCTGCTGCTGTTGTTGTTGTAGCTGTAGCTGCTGCTGCTGGTGTTGTTCGTATTGGTCATATTCATTGTGGTAGCGCTGCGGTAATTCCTCGGGATGGTCCTTTGCTATAGTCTGCTTCTGACCCTTAGTTCTCCTCCTAGAAGCCGATGATGGATCAACATTATGCATGGGCTCATGGGCGGGCGAGCGACCTTGCATTCCATGATGCTCTTGCCCAGGATAGAGCTGCTGTTGTTGCAGCTGTTGTTGGGTATGCTGTTGAGGAGCTCCATTCTGGTATTGGGTCATCCTAGCATGAGCCACTGGTTCTTGAACAGGTGCAGATGAGGCTCCGTAGCGGCCTGTATCCCGCGAAGACTGTTGTGGAGGCACCCCATACTGCGCTGCAGGGTCTCCCACATGCCCCCACTCCTGTTGCCTCTCAGCCACCTGCGGATCGCGCTGTTGGCGACGTAGCTGATCAGGATGAGCTTGTTGCTCTTGCTGCATGCGGGGCTGTTGATGTTGTGGTTGTTGTTGTTGTTGCTGCTGCTGCTGCTGCTGCTGCTGCTGCTGTTGTTGCTGTTGCTGTTGTTGCTGTTGTTGTTGTTGTTGCTGCTGCTGTTGTTGTTGTTGTTGCTGCTGTTGCTGTTGTTGTTGTTGTTGCTGCTGCTGTTGTTGTTGTTGTTGTAGTTGTTGGCTCTGCATGTATCGCTGTTTCTGTTGGTACTCGTATTCCAGTTGCTGACGCTGCTGTTGCTCGATCTTGCTCTCGGTACGACGGTGCTGCTTCTCTGTCACTGGAGCAACTCCACCAGGCAGCATATTTGCTGAAGACTGCCGTTGATGGCGCGACGGTACTGGCGCGTAGATCACCTCCTGTGGACTCTG
>MU617234.1:0-18346 GCA_025201705.1 Dissophora ornata
AACAAGGGAGTTGACCAAGTGATAGCGGCCACGGGACATAAATCTATAGATAGAACCCTGTGCGACCTCCGCTTGTTATCGGGGATGGCAACTTTGGAGTGGGGCGGGGTGATGTCCTCTATCGGCGCTTTATCTCGTATTTGAAGAAGAGGGTAAGAATAAACTGTCAGGCGATCGTCCTAGGTCTAGTATTCAAGATCTGAATGCTGACAATAGGTGGAGGTGTTGGGTCTCAAGATTGTATGTTGTGGCGAGTGGTGCACTTCGAAGCGATGCTGCAAGTGCGGACAGGATACTGAGGAACGAGGGCGCTGCATGTGGTGCGGTCACTGTGACCAGCAGAAGGATCGAGATCACAATGCCTCTCACAACATGGCATAGGCAACGCACCACCAAGCGACATTTCTGCAATGGGTGAAGAGATTGGATCGTATCACCCCGACAATCAGGAGGAGCATCTGTGATCAGAAGAAGCACTCTGCAACAGGGCCTATTATATATAATAGGCATTGTTATTATACAACTTTCTCTATCGTACGAAGGGATACAGAGAACAGAAGACTATACTGTGTTTTTTCTTTGCTCTTCGGCTGTGTGAAGAAGTGGGGACATTACATTGGACATTATGCATCATATGAAAAATGACATTAAAAATAAAGAATGGGAAGACGGAACAAAACGCACAAGTTGAATAAGAACCCTGATCTACTACAGCTTCTTAGTGAGACGTCGCGCATAGTCTGTCAAGTAAGCCACAACCGCTCCGGATACCACTTGGGCCAACAACCTCCCTGCAGGCTCCCAAACCATCCCGGAGGGTGTAAACGGTCTCCGTGCCATCCCTAGAGTCGCTACTTCGGACGCCAAGGCCTCCTCTACAAACTCTTTCAACGAGCTCTCGCTTTCCATGCGTCTCCACGACCTGAACTTTTTTATCCGCTTTCCATCCTTCCGGATCCGTTCGTACAACTCCTTTGCTGTTGCTGCTCCTGGACCTTTGCGGTCTCCATAGATATACGTCAACCACGATCGAGGCCCTCCGCCAATCACACCATTACTGTTGCCACTGCTACTGTTGTTACTGCCAGCTGCGACTTTGAGCGTCTGCATTCCCATCCAGCCAAGCGAGGCCTCGCCAAGTTTGATTACCACCCAGAGGATCAGCACAGCCTCGAGGGATTCCGTGAGGACGTGCATCATCCGCCTGCGGAGCCAAGTATGCTTCCAGAGCGAGTAGAGTTGCATAAATAGGTTTGGCGGCCGACTAGACCCAACGCCCTGACTTTTGAATTGCCTGGGATGCTGCGATGGTGGCGACGGTCGATGCGACGGCGGTGTGATTGTGTCAGGAGAACGGGTTTGTCCGTGTTGGTTGACAGATTGAAAGCCTTGGTCCCGCCGTTGTTGCTGTAGACGTTGTCGGGCTCGAGCCTGCGGGCCCAACATCTGCACCTGATATGACCTCTGCATCCTCTCTACATCCAGGCTAGTGGTTGTTCCAGAGCGCGGACGACCCGACGGTGCGCGCAGCCCAGAGGATGATGATTGTACTGATGCGGCGTCGTTCGTAGATATTTCTGATGGAGGATAAGGTAAACTTGTCGTTGCCGCTGATGATGTCGAAGTTAATGGTATTGAAGCTGGCAACGATGCCGGGTAATCTACCCATAGATCTTGGTGCCCAATGGTATCGTTCAACAACATCTCAAGCTCTAATGAGACCCTGTCGCACGACCGCCTGTACCGCTCATACTGCTCCAACTGTTTTTCCTTCCACAGCATCCTCGAAAACGCGTTCCTCGCCGAATGAGCCTGCAACCGTGTGGAGGAAGTTGATGATACTGAGGACATGGCAATATTTGAAAGAGGTTTGTCTGTCCGCGAATGAGCGATGGAACTCCTCCGGGATGTCCGACAGGACGAGTGACTGTACAGGTCGATTTGACTTGACTCGCCATCGTCCACCACAAACGAATCGTGAGCCGATGATGATTCCTCTGCGCCCGGTAGCCGTAGTTGCCGTGAACGCATATGTCGCTGTTGATGATGACAAGATCGTCGATCTGTCGGCATTGGAATTGTGGTTATGCCATTATTGGTGTGTGTCAAAGCAGACTGTGCTTCAGTGATCAAGGATTGAAGGGCGTGGCATATCCGGCTGTAGACAACATTTGAGTCCTCGTCAATTCCAGATCCATGTTTTGAACTGACTGCGACTGATTCGCCACTGTCAGACTCGTCAGACCCCACCAGAGTTCCCTCGGCACTGCCAATGAAAGAAGATATCAGGTTAGATGGGGATTTTCTCTCAAAAAAAGAATCCATGCTCCTGACATTCCTATTTTCCGATCTGATCCGCCTGTTATCCGATTGTCCTTTCGCTCTGCCTGTCCCTAAAATCTTCGGATCGCAGAAGGCGGATATCGCATCTCGGGATCGGCTTGGCACATGACGCGAAATATAAACTGCAGGCGAATTCGGATCCCACTGTCAACATCACTTTGGCGGTTGCACAAAACTACTGTCACTGCCAAGCCAAGGCTTCTTATGTCCGTCTCTCATTGACGATTTGTCATGAGCATTTCACTTGTGTAGCTAACCGAGAGAGAGCGCTCACAGCCCCTCCCCATGAAAACTTGCAGCCATGGACGCGTTAAAGAAGACGCAGGGTTGGGGGAGACTAGAGATTTACTTACTCTGCCAGTAACATCTTGAGCTCATCCACGATGTACTTGTTCGAACTTTCAGCTCTGGAGGGCCACAGTGACCATGAAATGAAGTACATTCCGGGATGTAAAAGAAATTAAACCAAGACAGAGAGCGTCAAGAGCTTTGTGGGGGGAATTCGATCACGAGCTGCTCGAGGAGATAGCAAATACACTTGAACCTACGCGTTGAGTCTGCTCTCGAGATCGAATACAATCGCCCGTGTATCTGCCACTTCGGACTGCAGCGTCTGTACCAGATGCCCTAGTACCTCACCCTACAGAATATCAAAACAATAGGCATATTTAATAAGGTGAATCATTACTCCAAGAAAACGTAGGGCGTAAGATGCATCTTCAAGATTTCGTGGAGCAAGTGCGGTTTCTTTTGGCGAACCCCACAGCTGATGGGCGGTGCAATAGGAAATTAGGGGAATCAGGGGACAGAAAAGAGGGAGGAGCATGATTCTATGAGAGCATGAGCCAATAGCAGTAGACACCGCATGTGTCCTGAGCGTGTCAATCGAAGAATAAAAATAATAATAAAGGCAGGTGTGGAGAAGAACGTCAAAGAGAAAAGGTTTGTGCTTTGTCAACCAGGCTGCCAGAGGGGAGAAGAATAGGTGACCAGTCGAAGTCTTGGCAGACTGCATGATGCACAGTAAGGGTCATGCCGGAAGAGATGAAGGATAAACTGTTTGTTGTTTTTTTTTACCTCCAAACCAACCCCAGAATCGGAAAGATTCCTCTCTTCAGGTCCTGCGCCCTCAACACGAACGTTTGTTATCGTCAGCGCAGTGGACTCTGTCAGAGTGGGATTGGAGGGCACATCGTCCAGTGGAGATTCGAGCAGTACGTCGCTCGGCTGTACATGTTTGTTGGAGAAGGGATCAACAGAAATATCCAAGGCGCGGTCTTCGTCATCAAAGGCATCTGGTGCAATAGTCGTCGAACTGGCATAGGAATAATGGCGGTGGTCGTTGGAGTCTCGTCTGAAACGTAGCCCTTTGGAGAATGAAAGTGGCAGCTCTTCCTCATCCGATTCGTGTTGTGTTTGCTGGAAGGACCAGGGGTTGCTGTTGGCGTGCTGCGACTCCATGGGTCATTGAGAATGGGATTTGATTCGTTGGCGAGAGGGAGAAGGGAATTGCCAAGAAGGCAAGGATGCAAGGATGCAAGAAGAGAGAGCGTGGTGCTGGCCCGGGCGGGGGTATGGATGCGGACGAGTAAATGATATTCAGAGACAGATGCAGGTTGGAGGGGAAGGTGCCATCACACGATTCAGACACAAAGGAGGAGAGAGGCACGCAGATGGCAGGCGGAATCCCCACGAGGAAGTGTTATGTTGGCAAACAAGAGCAACTGAGCACTTTGTTCATGTCGCGGGTCTTCCTTGGGAACCTTTTGAGTTGCGGATACGGTCGTCAACAATAAGCGACACCGGCATCGCTTAATACGACCATTTGCAGTAAGAGATGCGAAGGTGCCGTGCGGGACCCCAACCGCCGTATCGTAGTAGCTCTTCCTTGGTCATGCAGGGTCCACCTGTTTCGCCCACCCTGACTTGTTTTTTAATATCGCCACGGGTCCATGTGTCACATGATAGCATCGGGCACCAAGCATGTACTGCGCCACGGCCAAGATCTCTCCAAGACAATGAGCGATGCAGAAAAGAGCAAGCACGGAAATGAGTATCAAGGATAACGAGAATTAAGGGGGAAGGCGGGAAGCAGCAAAGTCTTCATGCTGTGTCTATCTACTCTGGCTGTCTTCGAGATGGTTCTACAAAGTGCAGCCTGTTTCCGCTCAAGTCATTTTGCGCGCAGCCTTTTGCTCCAACCAGGTCCCGCCAGATGTACGCTGAAAGCCTATTCTGTGTGATTACGCGTCCCACCGCCTCCAATTTCATAGTCAAAAATTACGCCTCCTCTCTCTCTACTTTCTCTCTTTCCTGTTACATTCCTCGTCGCCGCTCTTCTCTTCATTCCATCCCTCCTTGCAACGCCCCTCTACTTTTCTTTCTTGATTTTATTTCTCGCAAGCTACTCCTCTCATCCACAACTGACACACACCATGGCTGACAGCGGAAAAGGCAAAGGAAAACTCCTGTAAGTGGCTCGCAACCAAACGGAGCATTGCAAACCTCAATGCAACCACTTCAGCTGTGCATAAAACAATGTTCGGACAACTCTAACTCCTATCCCATGTTTAAAATAAAAAATAGCGACAACGCCTCTATTGTTGCGCCTAACCCAGACCCTGAACATGACCCTGCTACCGCCATTCTTCGTAAAAAGAATGCCCCCAACAAGCTGATTGTCGACGATGCCACCAACGACGACAACTCGGTTCTTGCCCTCTCGACCGCCACCATGGAGAAACTGCAGTTCTTCCGTGGAGACATGGTTCTGGTCAAGGGAAAGAAGCGACGTGACACTGTCTTGATCGTCCTTGCTGACGACAGCGTCGAGGACTCGAAGGTGCGCATCAACAAGGGTAAGTGAAGAGTGCCGGAACTCGGTCACTATTGATCACGGTGATCAAGCACGTGGATATACGCTCGGGACTGGAGACCACGATGGATTGTTTAACACTGCTGTTTACCATTTGTCTTCCGCAGTCGTCCGCAACAACTTGCGTGTTCGCCTTGGAGACATTGTCTCCCTCCACACCTGTACCGACATCAAGTACGGCAAGCGTATCCACGTCCTCCCAGTCGATGACACTGTCGAGGGTCTTACTGGAAACCTTTTTGAGACCTTCCTCAAGCCATATTTCTTGGACGCATACAGACCTGTCCGCAAGGGCGATCTCTTCCTTGTCCGTGGCGGTATGAGAGCTGTCGAATTCAAAGTTATCGAGACCGACCCTGCCGATTATTGTATTGTAAGTTTGGCGTTACTATAGACGATACTACGTACCTGCTGTGGAAGATACGCCTTGATGAATTAACCTTCTATTCTTCTGCCGTCTGACTTTAGGTTGCCCAAGAAACCGTAATCCACTGTGAGGGTGAGCCCATCAAGCGTGAGGACGAGGAATCGAATCTCGCCGATGTGGGCTATGACGACATTGGTGGATGCAGAAAGCAGATGGCTCAGATCCGCGAGTTGGTCGAGCTTCCACTTCGCCACCCTCAGTTGTTCAAGTCGATTGGTATCAAGCCTCCCCGCGGTATTTTGATGTTCGGACCTCCGGGAACAGGAAAGACTCTGATGGCTCGTGCTGTCGCCAATGAGACTGGTGCATTCTTCTTCCTGATCAATGGTCCCGAGATTATGTCCAAGATGGCTGGAGAGAGTGAGAGCAACTTGCGCAAGGCTTTCGAGGAGGCGGAGAAGAACAGTCCCGCTATTATCTTCATCGATGAGATCGATTCGATTGCACCCAAGCGTGAAAAGACCAATGGCGAAGTTGAGCGACGTGTCGTTTCGCAGCTTTTGACCCTCATGGACGGCTTGAAAGCGCGCTCCAACGTTGTCGTTATGGCTGCCACCAACCGCCCCAACTCGATTGATCCTGCTCTCCGTCGTTTCGGACGTTTCGATCGTGAGATTGACATTGGTATCCCCGACCCCACTGGCCGTCTCGAGATTCTTCGCATTCACACCAAGAACATGAAGTTGGACGATGATGTCGATCTGGAGCAGATTGCCTCTGAGACTCATGGTTACGTCGGATCGGATGTTGCTAGTTTGTGCTCTGAGGCTGCCATGCAGCAGATCCGTGAGAAGATGGATCTGTTTGACCTGGACGACGAGACCATCGATACCGAGGTCCTGGATTCCTTGGCTGTGACTATGGAGAACTTCCGATATGCCTTAGGTGTCTCGAACCCCTCGGCTCTTCGCGAGACTGTGGTCGAGGTCCCCACAACGACCTGGAACGACATTGGTGGTTTGGAGAAGGTCAAGCAGGAGCTCCAAGAGACTGTTCAGTACCCTGTGGAGCACCCCGAAAAGTTCCTCAAGTTCGGTATGTCGCCTTCCCGTGGTGTTCTTTTCTACGGTCCTCCTGGATGTGGAAAGACGTTGTTGGCCAAGGCTATTGCCAACGAGTGCCAGGCCAACTTTATCTCGATCAAGGGACCTGAACTGTTGACGATGTGGTTCGGAGAGTCCGAGGCCAATGTCCGCGATGTCTTCGACAAGGCTCGTGCCGCTGCCCCCTGTGTGATGTTCTTTGACGAGTTGGATTCGATTGCCAAGGCTCGTGGCGGTTCCTCGGGCGATGCCGGTGGCGCCGGTGACCGTGTACTGAACCAGATTTTGACAGAGATGGACGGAATGAACGCCAAGAAAAACGTGTTCGTTATTGGTGCGACCAACAGACCCGACCAGATCGACTCTGCCCTTTTGCGTCCCGGTCGCTTGGATCAGCTGATTTACATTCCTCTGCCCGATGAGGCGTCGCGTCTCGCTGTGTTGAAGTCGACGCTCCGTAAGTCGCCTGTGTCGACGGAGATCAACCTCAATTTCATTGCCAAGACGACGCACGGATTCTCTGGAGCAGATTTGACTGAGATCTGTCAGCGTGCCTGCAAGCTGGCTATTCGCGAGAACATTGAAGTGGATATGCGCAGGGAGCGGGAACGCAAGGAGCGTGGTGAGGAAGAGGCGATGGACGAGGATGAGGAGGACGCCGTGCCAGAGATCACGCGTGCCCATTTCGAAGAAGCGATGAAGTTTGCTCGCCGATCGGTGCAGGACAGCGACATCCGTCGCTATGAGATGTTTGCGCAGAACTTGCAGAACTCGCGTGGATTCAATACGTTCAAGTTCCCAGAAGGAGGAGTGGGCGGATCGGTTGCACCCTCTGCCCAGCCAGAGACCAACGCGGCTTTTGCGCAGGATAGCGCTGCCGACGACGACTTGTACTCGTAAAGAAGAAAGCAAGAAAATGCAGACCATCTTTTCGCAGATACAGGAGACAAGAGTCGACAACAAAACATGTACATTTAACCACTCCCCCCCACAACTCGAATGCTATAGCGAGATAATCATGAAGTGAAATAAAACAAAAATTGTTCGTATAAGTGCTTCAAATCTCACTTGGAATTTGACCATTCAGCTCATGTCCCTGCATGTTCAGGTTTGGCGATTCAATAACTTTTTGTATTATGCAAAATTAAAAAGACAAAAGGCATGCTACAGACTACATTAAATGAATGAATAAAAAACTATGACAGATCGTGGAAGGTCTTTCCACTCAAGGTAGCCTTAATGATACCGACACGGATCACAAAGTCTCCAAAGTGCTCGCCGTCATGGCGTTCAGCCGCATACCGACGAAGCATCGGCGTCAATTCTGCGACAATTTCAGGCTCTGTCAGCGACTCCTTGTACAACTTGTTGAGTCGCTCGCCGTGGTGTCCACCTCCCAAGTACACGTTGTATGCACCAAACGCCTTGCCAACGAACGCAATCTCTGCCACATAGGGTCTTGCGCATCCGTTCGGGCATCCAGTCATACGGATTGTGATCGCATCGTCCCTAAGACCAATCTCCTCTAGCGTTGACTCGAACTTCTCGACGAGTGAGGGCAAGTAACGCTCGGACTCGGCCATTGCCAACGAGCAGGTTGGGAAAGCGACACAGGCCATCGAGTTCAACATCGCACCTGTGTAGTTCAGCTTGTCGAGCTTGTACTGCTCCAGCATCACCTGGATCTTTGCCTTCTCTGACTCCTTGACGTTTGCAATGATCAAATGCTGGTTTGGTGTCAACCTGAACTCGCCCTGGTGAATCTTTGCAATCTCGCGCAGTCCGGTCTTGTGGGGCTCAGCGGGGGTATCCTTCACACGACCGTTCTCGATGTAACAGCAGTAATGCCACAACTTGTCCTGACCCTGCGTCCAGCCATATCGATCAGCATTGTCCAAGAACTTGAATGGACGGGCCTCCTGGAGCTGGAAGGGCAAGCGCGACTGAACCTCGCCCTTGAACCACTCGATACCGCGGTCGTCGATGGTGTACTTTAGACGAGCGTGCTTACGGTTCATGCGGTCACCAAAGTCACGCTGGACAAGCATGACCTTCTCACCAGTCTCGATTGCCTGCTCGGGTGTGCAGAAACCGATGATGTCGGCGAGACGGGGATAGGTCTTCTTGTTACCATGGGTCATACCCATACCACCTCCGACGGTGACGTTGAATCCGGCCAGGGTGCCGTCCTTGTTGGTGATAGCAATGTATCCGAGATCGTGCGCGAACACATCCACGTCGTTGTTAGGAGGAACAGCAACAACTATTGTACCAAGAACAGAATCGTTAGAAATCCACTCCATAGAAGCAACTTTGCTCAATTAAATCAATGAAAGAAGCACATACCAATCTTGAACTTGCGGGGAAGATAAGTGGATCCGTAAAGGGGCTCGTGGTCAACCACAGCTTCACCCTTGACGAGCTTCTGATCCAGCCAGATCTCACGGTAAGCCGACGTCTTGGGCAACAAGTGAGCCGATAGGTCGGTCGCAAAGTCATTGACCTGCTTGTGGAGGTCCGACTGGTGAGGGTTTGGATTGCACATGATGTTACGGTTAACATCACCGCAGGCAGCGATCGTGTCCAGCAACGACTTGTTGATCAACTGAATGTTCTTCTTCAAGTTGCGCTTCAACACGCCGTGGAACTGGAAGGCCTGGCGAGTGGTCAACTTAAGTGTGCCGTTGGCAGTGACATCTGAGATACTGTCCATGGCCAGCCACTGAGCGGGCGTGGCGACACCTCCAGGAACACGAACACGGACCATGAACGAGAAGGCCTTCTCCATTCCCTGCTTCTTGCGCTCTTCGCGAAGATCACGATCATCCTGCTGGTAGATACCGTGGAACTTTGTCAACTTGGTATCGGCCTCGGCGCGGAGCTGGCCGGTGGTATCGTCCAAGAGCCCCTCGGCGATGGTGCCACGGAGGTAATTCGAGTCGATCTTCATAGCATCGTCAGCAGACTTCTTGGGCTCCTCCACAACACCCTCCAAAGGCTTGCATCCGAGCGACTCCCAGAGGAGTGGTTCCCAGACAGCCCAGGCAGTCTCGAACGAATCGGCATCCTGATCGTTACCGAGTCCGAGATCAGTCAACGGGGTAGCACCGAGCTCGACCAACTTGGCGTGAAGCTCCCTCGAGGGGCGGTTATAGAAAATGGCATCCTCCTCGCGGGGCCAGTAGTGAGAATCACCCAAACCAAAGATGGAGAACTTGGTCTCCGAAACACCCAACTCGGTGGCGGCGCTCAAACTCTTCCAGAATTCGCGGGCGTTGACAGGGAACTCTCCCTGACCAGCAGTACTGACTACAAAGATGACATGCTTCTCCAGAGTCAAATCTTCGATCGAGACATCGTCCATAGCGCTGTAGCGGGCAGAGAGGTTGCGGAGCTTGGCACCCTTGACGAGACGCTTGGCGAGACCTTCAGCGTTGCTACCATCGGAACCGAAGAGGATCAACAATGGGGGGCCACCGAGACCACCCATCAACTTTGCGAAATCATCCTTGGCCTTCTTCTTGAGGACGGCATCGCGAGCCTGGGCCTCTGACTCAACCGAGTGGGTCAAGGTGCGAGCAATATCTGGGTTCTGCTGGAGGATCAACGACAGGTGGTTCTCGCGCTCGAGGAACTGCTGAAGGTCAAGCTTGATACGCTCAGAGTCGAGGCGGAAAGGCTCCTCACCCTTCTCGTCCAAGGCAGGGTTCCAGCGGTACAGGGGCCAATAGCCAGTGTCGACCGCCAACTTGGTCTCCTTCAAAATGGTGATAGGCGAGACATTCTCCTCATCAGGGCGAGGCAAGTAGGCGAGAACGATCGAAGGGCCTTGGTACTGATCGGCCTCGATCAAAGCGTGCAAGACCTGGGAGTAGCTAGAGTAGACAGCAACAGAGGCGACATAGACAGAGCCATAGTTCATGGCATAGAGACCAATGTCCTTCTTGCGGCTCTCGGGGTTCTGAGTGCGGGCAGTGTAGGGCTCGGTGTCGAGGATCAGCAAATTGATATCGGCGTTGGAGGAAATAACGTGGTGGACTCCAGAGTTGGCAATATCAAAGGCCCAGGCGTCAGCACCGATCAACCAGTGCGAGGTCTTTGCAAACTGGGCGGAATGAGTGTTAATCTCGGCCAACGACCCAACCAGAGCCTCCTTGCCCTCCTGCAACAGCGCAATAGCCTCATCTCCGTGACGCTTGGCCAGCTTGCTATCCGATCGGTTCAAGTGCCACTGAGTCAAGGCCTTGCGGAGGTGCTCTGAGATCTTGAGTGCAGAATCCTGAACAGTCTTGGAGACAAGCTCGGCAAAGCGGGCACGAGCAGCAACCTTGGTCACCAGCGAACCATAACCAAACTCAGGCGACTGCTGAGCAGATCCCCAGACAGAGTCGGTCTTGACTCCGTTCTCGATGTTCAAACGATCCTGGAAGACCTGGTTCAACATCTGAATGTAAGGTGTGTCGACATCCGAGTCCTGAAGCGAGACGGTGTGCGAGGCTGCCTGAGCGACGTAGTGAGGGTTGATGGCAAGTGTGGGCTTGTCCGAGGCCAAGGCGCCCTTGACGTCGTCCTCGGTGAGGCTGGAACCGGATCCGCGGTAACGAGCACTGACGATCTTGGGAATCTGGCCATTCCAGGCGCCTTCGGTGGCGTGGAACGAGGCCGAGACGTCGAGGAAGAGGGGAGTCCAGGCAGTTTGGGCTGCTGGGGCCTGCTCGTAGACGATGACACGCTCGACAGAGGCAGGGAGAGCCTCGAGGAAGTGACGCTCCGACCAGGGACGGTAGAGGTAGACCTTGATAAGACCGATGTCGTTCTGGTGATGCTGGTGGATGATGTGCTCGAGGGCCGAGGAGCCAATGGCCAATGACACGAAGACGGTCTTTGGGCTGGCGGGGCCTAATTGATTGTATATCCAATATCGCTATGTTAACTCAGTTTCCTCACATTATCAGAAGTGACTTTCTTTGAAAAAGCGAAATCCGTGAGGCAAATGACGAATATTTTGCCATCATCTTTTTAAGCTTTTTCTTCACCAGTTACATACCTTGGTACTCAATTGGACGGTACGAGCGACCAGTCTGCTTCTGGAGAACCTCAAGCAACCCCTCGACCTTGCTGTACACCTCCTCGGCCGAGGCAGCAGCCGATCCAGTCGCGGCAGAGTCCTTGGGGTTCAGATACAACGACGAGAGCGAGATCTCACTCACGGCAGTCTGGCGCTCCTTGTGCGCCGCAAGGTCCTGCTCGGAGATCAACGCAGCAGCCACCTTCTGGTGATCCAGCACGATCTTCTGCTCCTGGTTCGAGCTGTTGCTCGAGGGAGTGACAGCGTTCAAGAAGGGGGTGCTAGTCTGAATGGCAGCAGCCTGAGCAACCAAGGCCAGATCAAATGCTGCCTGAGCATTGTCCGAGGTCAAGATCGCGAATCCTGTTTGACGGACAGCCATGAGATCAGCATTTGAAGGGACGACGCCTCCTTTGTTCCCATTGTTGTTGTTGCTGTTGTTGATGATGGCATCCCGCTCCTTGGCCTCCACGTGAACCACGACTGCAGATCGCTGGGTAGCAACCCTGAAGAGATGGGGGATCGCAGGCAAGAGCACATCCGAGGTGGCGAGGACGGAGGTCAGCTCCTTGTCAGCAGCGGCAGACTCCTGGATCTTCTGAAAGGGATCGGCATTGGCCTGAAGCGCAGTGACGGAGGGCGATGTGTTGGAGACGGTGAACTTGTCCGAGAGACGGTCAATGGCCTGGGCGGGTTGTGACGAGGGCGAGTTGATGGCAAAGATGGATTCGGACGAGGCAAAGGCAGCCTGGGCCAGAGCATCAAAGGCGGTCGCGGCCATTTTTAGAGGAATTGATCGATATACAACAGAGAAGACAAGGATTACAAAACGACAAGGACAATGAAAATGCTGATGAGATAAACAGGCGGATGACTATATGATACAGGATATATGAGGTGAAGGAGGGCGGAGGAAAGGGAAACAAGTGACGAAGAACAAGAGTCTATTGGGGGAGAGGGAGAAAAGGAGAGGAAAGGAAGAAAGAAAGGGGAAGATGGTCCGCGTTTTTATGGGTCCTATGCGTTGTCGTCCGCCGGAAGTGTTGTTGTGCACTGAGTGTCTGTTTCTCCGAGATCAAAGAAGACAGGCGCCACCCTGCGCACGCACACGCACGCCGACCCAATCACACACCACACACATAGCGTATACTGGAAGTGCGTTAAATGCATGTGCGAGGCGCTGAACATGAATTGCGTCTATGGCGAATTTGCTCGTTTTGAGTTTCTGGCACAGAGGGGAAACAAACAGTCACCAGCAGCACACAAATTGCACCATCGATCGCATCAGCACCGATCCACGCGCCTTGATTGGACATTACTCTCCTCCATATCTCCTCTTATTGCACACAGTTGTGCTTCTTGATGCCTCTGCTTACTTATCCGCGAGATATCTTGCCAGACCAAGATCAGCTCCCGGCCATCGTCAGATCGCGCCATCCACACAGCACCCGCACTTCATCCTACTACAACACCCACCACTCACCAGATATTGCATAATAAACGTGCGACATACTCCGAGCATTGACCCATCCTCGTAGATTCATATTTCCACGCTCTCACCTCCCACACTCTCTTCTTAATTCCTAACAGGTGGTACATGGCTGACAAAACATCAGCAAACAACTCTCGTCATTCTCCCAACAGATCAAATTCGTATTTTTATTGCTTGTAATAGTCTAATATCTGCGTGAATGATATGTCCTCCTCGCCCCAGAGAGATCCAGCGCAGCAGCGCGTCCGTCCGATACCTCCTCACATCTTAAACATGCTAACGTTAAACTGGTCTCCAGCCCACTTCGACACCTCGACCATCATTTGCTGCTTCTTCTGCAATGATCCTTCCGTCCTCAGCTCGTACAGTGTCGCCATATTGAACACCAATGGCTCACTTGTGCCTGCCGATGTCGGGTATGCAAACATCAATCTCTCTAATCTCGGGATCGCCTCGTTCAGTTGTCCCGCATACAGCTCACACACTACCAGATTGTTGGTTGCCTAAAATAAATGCAATGTTCACTGTTCAGGAAACCCGTGGTCTCTCGGGACAAAAACACAAAAATACGCACACCATACTTACAGCGAGGTTCTCTGGCTCCTGCACAAGGACCTCCTCGAATGCGCTCTTGGCTGCTAGCCACTGACCCTGCGTTACAGCCAGCAGTGCCCGATTCATGGTCAACTGTAACTTGAAATGTGTCTGTGCCTGTGCCTGATTCCCTTCCGATTGGGTTTGATGTCCCTTGACCATGTCCTCGACGCACTTGAATACTTCCTCTGCTCTCTCGAGATCCCCGAGTTGCAGATACAATCGACCCAGCCCCGAATTGAAATTAATATCATGAGGATACTTTTTGGCCAACTCGCGTCCATGTCTGGTGGCGCTGGGGAAATCCTTGAGCTCCACAAGGTAGTTGAGGACCATGAGATGCAACTGGCCCGTGAGGTCCTGCCACTGCCGAACGCCAGTGTTGTCTTCGTTCACACAGCATATTGCCTCAAACTGTGAACACGCCAGCAAATAAAAATTAACAGATAGTCGATAAAAGACACGCTATGAGCAACCGATCTACATAAATCATGTACCTTTTTACAGCGCATGATCAGGTCGTAGAGTTGATCGATCGCCTCGTAGATGTCGCCCAAGTGTCCTTGCAGCCGCGCCTTCAACACAAACAGCTCAAATGGAACTATGCATCCCCTCCTAAGAGCTCCACTGCGCTGCTGTTCTGCCGTCTGAAAATCACTGGTTGCAAACATTTCGGCTGGATAGTTTTCGTATCGATATTGAAGTCCACGCAGGTCGCCCAGCTGATCCAATTCTGCTTGTGCCATCTCAAACTCTCCTAACTTAACGAGAGCTAAAAGTCGCGCGTACCACAGCTAGGAAGAACAAAGGCCGACTCGCTTGTTAAAGAAAAGCACCTTCCCAAAATCTCATGAAATGATTCCCACTGCTATAGCGCACCCTCGTACATTGATAAGTTCTGGGATTCGATCTGGAGGTGTTGCGAGGATCTGCGATCGGGTATATCTCGTCATGGCTCGCCATGAGTTGTTGATTGTGAGCTCGTGCAGAATCTCGGTTCTTGATGCCTGCCGTTGCTCAGCCTCCGTCAGAGCATTCCAGTCCCTCAATACCCGCTGTTCTGCAGGAATATGTTTGAACATCATTTCGTTCATTGTGTCCGACTATTTATACATGCAATGAGAAAACGTAGGTTAGCACACCTGAAACTAATGATATTTTAACAAGATCATGTTAAAATTGAAGAGACTTACCATTGTGATCTCATGAAACATGCTTTGTGAGTTCAGTGAAAGAAATCCTTCCGGCCGCATCGGGCTTTGAGGAACTGCAAACCCTGGTGACCGAATCCTAACAAAACAAAATAAAGAGTCAGCAAGAGCCTTTCGTTTCTCGCTCCAACTGTGCTGCCACTTCAAATATGCTGTGTATCCCTTACCCAACAGGATGCTCCCGCCCGTGCTCCACGGGTTTGATGTGCAGCTGAGCGTTATTTCGGCTTCCTGTTTGATGAGAAACGTCCACTAATGAGCCTTCGTGAGGAGCTCCATGTGTGAGCGGGTGTCTCGGCGCATGCTCTTGTACAGGACTCTTCAGTTCTTGCTGCACCATGTCTGACTGATCCTGTAGGCTGATCCCTGCAGGGTTTGTAGAGACGCCTATTGAGTGCCGCTTCGTCCACTGTTGTCCTGTCGTGTGACCGTCACGATTATCAGCACGTAGACCCACCGATGAGGGCTCTAGAAGAGGACTTACCCCTTCCCTTGCCGCAGAAGCAACTGCTCCATGGATGCTATCCAAGGATGAGTTTGAGATACCTTCGGTTACTGGCGTACCAGACCCCGAAATGGTTGCTAAGGCTGGTGTTTCTGATGTGGAAGGAGGCTGCAGCGCTGATGAAAAGGTCTGGAACGGTGTAAACGTTGTTCCTCCTCCTCCTCCGCCGGAGGGATATTGAGGGATTGGTGGAGAGGCCATGTGTGTTGGAACATCTGTTGGTATACTGTTGTGACCAATGGGGATACCGATATTAGGAGACAATGTCGCTCTACCTCCTATGGCTGTTGGCACCCTAAGAGAGTCATGGCTGCCCTGGCGCTCTAGAGCGGCGGAGGTGAGAGGGTCGACGAAATTGGCAGCAGGCTTTTCAGCGTCAACTGTGCTGTGAGTAGTGGGAGTGGTAGCATCATTGGCTGGCGGCGCAACTACTGCTGGCTTTGCTGGTGTTGGTGCCAATGGTGGCGGGGAAAAGACTGACGAGCTGTCGATTGAGTTACTAGTTTGGAAAGGAATGGGGCCATCATCAAACAACAGAGACTGCCTCTGCTGAGACTGTCCTGTTTCTTTTTGCGCATTCGCAGATGTCCCTGTGTTGATGGGCGGTGTTGGCGGATGCAGCAGCGGATCTTCGAAAGGCACATTTCGCGACATGGTGGGATGATAGTTGCTGAAACAGTTTTCTGAGCAAAAACGCGTTCTTTATTTTTTACTGAGGTGTATCACAGTGATTCTATTTGTGTCTGTCCAACTGAACGCCCAATGATTGATGGGACGGTTGTTACGTGTATGTCCACAGCTCACAGTCCTTGCAGTCGACCTCGGGCTGACACGATGGGACGTCTTTGACCTTGAGCACGCCCTCAATTGTATCGAACAGGCGATGGGTGCGGATATCAACCTTCCAGTTATCCTCCTTGACTGGGTCATAGACGCATGTGCGCCCAGTGTGGCATTTGCTCTCCATTGCAAAGCCGGAGTAGTAGCAGGTACTGGACGGTCCATTACACACACCCTGGAAGATTGGGTCTGCGGTATGGCCAATCTGGAAAAGCGGGAAGTCCTCCCACTCGATCGCCGGTGGCATCGGCAGATGCAGCCTCTGCGCCGCCAGTTTGTCTCCAGGTGTCTCAAACGTCACCGTCGGTACACCGAATGTCAGACCGAGGAGAGCAGAGAGGCCGCCGCCAAGACTGTGCCCAGTCAACCAGACATTGGCCTCCGGATACATATCCTGGACGGTCCACAAGACAGCCATCGCGATATTGTAGTAGATGTCGTCGCTGTTGACGCTGTCCTCAACACACCTCTGGTCGCACTGATACCCTCCCGTGTTACAGTCGCAAACACCCCTCCATGTCCGATCGACTTTGGCACAGCAGCAGGAGAAGAGTAGATTGTCATTTATCTTGTCGCGGGCGGACGTTCCTCCCCCTCCACCAAGGATCGCAGCACTTGTGCCCTTGATAGCGATGATAAGGGTGGAATTGTCTGCGGAAGCAAACACATGTCCTCTGACTCCATCCTCCTCCCATCCGAAGGTCGAGTTGATACTCCACCTACCCTCCAAGTCGTACCATCCAGGACTGGCAACCTCTGTGTAAGAGTTATAATTTATTTTTGCCAGCTGGAGGACCGTCTCCTTGTCGGTCACGTCGGGACCAGCAATCACCTGCTTTGTCCACGACTCTGGCCCGATAGAGGTGTCTGCTGACCTGAATCCTTGGTTCCGGAAGGACTGATCACGAGGCTTCAGAGTCGATGTTGCCCGCACTTTGATCCGGTGTGTGAGGGACTCCCCTGTAACCATCTCGGAAAGCAAGATATCCTTGTGGTCGAGATCCATTCTTCGGAACAGATGTGGGTATCGAGTGCCACCATGGTGCAGTAGATGCCTCAGTGTCAAAGTTTCCTGCGGCAGCTCCTGTCCCGCAACGAGGACTGTGGCATCAGAAGAGTGGTGCTTGCCGCCTGTCCTTGGCGAGCTGAAGGGCATCTGAAGACTGTCTGGTCCCAAGAACAGCTGGTCAGCAACAACTAGCTGCTCCAGCTGTCCTTGCTTCTGTTGCTTCTGCTCAGTTGCTGGCGACGACGGAAGCGGGGGAGTGAATGGGTGTGCCTGAGCAACCGGCAGGTGGAATGAAGGGGCGAGATAAGTCAGGACAAGAACATAAAAGGCGAGCAGCGGGATGAAGGCCAGTGAGCTCTGTCGAGACATGCCGTGTTCTTTAAGTCTTTGAGCGGAATTGTGGGTGAATGCAGTGAAGGAATGAGAATGGTGGTGGTTTTTGTTGGGAGAGGGAGGAAGAACAAAGTGCCTTTTGTGCGGTTTATGCAGAAGCATCGACAGCGAAGTCACAGCCTGGACCCTCGCCTGTCGGCTTGGCATTGTCCTGGATCGACTCCCAGGACTCGCTGCTCAACACTTGCCTCCTTTTCGCCCACCAGTTCCTGCATGCCTTGATATCTTGATTAGGAATAGCCTCCATGGCGCCATTCCAATGGATATTGTTGAACAAAGCACACTACTGTGTCTCGATGTATCTGAATTGCTGTCCTTCGCAGAATGCGAAATCATGCGGGAAAAAAAGCCTTGCTGTTTGTCAATTGACGATGCATATTTCCAAAAGTTTTATTCTCAAGACTGCATTGCTTCTGAGTCAAAAAAAAAAATACTCCTGGCAACCCCTACTTTCTTGGCTATCAAATACGACACTGTTATTCAGGGGCTGGCCCAACGGATCTCCACCATCACTGGCCATCAAACATTAGTAAAAAAAAAAAAAAA
>MU617235.1:0-18332 GCA_025201705.1 Dissophora ornata
GGGTCGCCCAGTCAGTACCGATTGTTTCCGGTCTTCCATGCTGGATCTTTAAGAAAAGGATGGTTGAGAGAGGAGGTGCAACTTTGTTACCTGGTAGCCGCAAGGGCATGGACGAAAGTTTCTGTCAGAGATGTCGAGCTCCTCCATGCACAAAGGGCAATCGAAATCTTCCTCATCGGACATCATGATGGCAATAATAGTGATAGAAGGTGGTGGGTGTGAAGGGGAGAGATTTCCTGGGTGCGATCGAAAAGCGCGGATGGGAGTGGGCTCGGCTGATTACGAAAAAAAAGGGCAGTTGAGCAAAAGGCTAGATGTATAGGCCTTTGTTGATTGCTTGTTTGCGAGCGAGGGTTTCTAGGGGTAGATTCAGAAAAGAAGGGGTGTCCTTATTTTCCGAAGCGTGTTTTTTTTTCTCGGTCTTGATTCGCTTTGTGGGGAAAATCACTCGTGATCTAAAATGAGAATGAGCTAAATAGCGAAAGCGAAGGGCGAGTTGTGTAAAACAAGAGATGCGGAGCAAAGTGCGGATGAGAGAATGTTTAAAAAGGGGTGTGTGGGATGATGGCCAATAAAGAAAAGAAAAGAAGGAAAGAAAAAAAAATAGCGTCGACGTCATTGGTGCACCTTCTTGCCCTTTTCTGGAAGCCAGAAACCCCCTCTCCTGCCTCTCCACCACTCTCCTCCCCCCACTTCACTCTCCACACACTTTGTTCTCACAGCAGCCATGGATGTATGGAACCACTCGTCTGCGACTCGATGCATGTGCAATGCGCGATGCCATTGAATGAACCTAACTTGCTGCTACTGGATCTAATTAGGATAGCGACTTTGCAAAGTATTTTCCCTCGTCTTTTGGGAAGACAAGCTCATCCAAGCCCAAGGCGAATCCGCAGCCCAGGAAGGCGCTTGAGAGCGATGACGGCATGGATGCACTGAGGGCGTTCATGCCCACTTCATTTGGCAAGCAAAAGACATCAAGGAGCAGCAACGCAGAGCAAATTGAGCAGCGGAAGCGCTCCCCCGATCAGGACAGGGCATTGGAGGTATGTGGGCATGTAGTCTGATCTGATTTCGTCCGCGATGTATCTTCTACAAAAAGGGTGTCTATCATCTGAGCCGAGGTATTCAGGGTCGTCTTTTCTGTACCGCAAACTTGTTAGGATGCAGAGAAGAATTCGAGTGTAGCCTCGCCATCAGCCCGCAGTAGCGTGCCCAAAGCTGCGAAAGGATTAATTGAAAAGACCAGCAGCGATAGCGAGGACGATGAAGATGATGACGAGGATGATGAAGAGGAATTTAATCGTCCAGATTCCAAGGTCATCCCAATTTCACACGAGATCATTCTGAACGAACACAGCAAGGTATCAACACGTTCAATTATGTAAGCTACAGCCGCAACAAGGAACGTTGGTCTTAAATTAACCCATATATTCTCCGTTTCTAGACGATATCAGCAATGGCATTGGACCCTGCTGGTGCGAGACTCGTCACTGGGGGCTATGATTTCAATGTTTGCTTCTGGGACTTTGCTGGCATGGATACACGCTTCAAACCTTTCCGATCCATGGAGCCCTGCGGCGCACATCAGATTCATGAGCTCAAGTACTCTATCACCGGCGACAAGATCTTAATTATCTCGGGCGAAGCTAAAGCCCGGGTATATGACCGAAACGGCATGGAGGTGGCAGAGTATCAGAAAGGCGACCCATATATTCGAGACCTGCGCTTGACGACTGGGCACGTGGCGTCATTGACGAGTGGCGCATGGCACCCCTATGTAAAAGACAGATTCATTACCTCTTCGACCGATGGATCTATTCGGTTGTGGGACGTAGAAAATGTCCGCAAGCAGGTTGACGTTATTGCATACAAGACGAAGGAGCGCGGAGGAAGGACCCCGGTTACGGCTGTCGCATATAGCTCAGATGGAAAGATCATTGCTGGAGGTATGTCTCATAATCAGCGTTGCGTTGTTTCAAGACATACGCTGTCATAGCCAGTATGACTGACGCCATTCTTCCATATTTTTCGATAGCTGGTGGAGATGGCACGGTGTCCTTTTATCCGAGCAACGGACCTTTCTTGCGATCTACGCATGTAAGTGACATATTTGAGCTCGCGATCAGCGCGTCATTATGAAGGATATGGACGTTTTTTTCTGACAGTTACGCGTTTGCGGTGTCTAGACAATCGAAAATGCTCACGTCAGGGGCACGGAGACTTCATGCATCACATTTTCAAGAGACAGTCAGCGGATGGTGACACGAGGAGGCGATGACACTGTGAAATGTAAGGTCGAGCTCTCCACCAAGAGAACTTCCACCAAACTACTATATGATCCTCATGGTCGCTTACTAATGCATGCACGTGTTTTTTTTAATGCTATTTACATAGTGTGGGACATGAGAAACTTGAAGCACCCGCTCTCCATTGCAGAGGACATGGTATCATTGAACTCTGAAGTGAACGTCATATTTTCACCTGACGAGCGCCTCATCCTCACAGGTACAGGTGTCAAGAAGAATGAAGGCTATGGCAAAATTGTCATGATGAACGGCGACAACTTGGAGATTGTACGTACAGTGAGCGTCTCACAAAGTAGTGTGGTCAGAGTCCTTTGGCACGACAAGTTGAATCAGGTACTACAAGTCTTTCCGCGTATTTGTGAGCTTTTTTTTTCCCGTGGGGTTCCTTTTTGTCCCACTTTAGCCGTACTAATCTTGCAATCGTTTTTTGTTCAACATTAGATTGTGGCTGGTAACGCCGATGGAACCGCTCGTGTATTCTATGATCCAGAAGCATCAAACAAGGGCGCAAAGTTATGTGCGACAAAGACACCCAAGAAGCGAGCTGTTGACGACTACGAGATCGATCGTCCTATCATCACACCCCATGCGCTGCCCATGTTCAAGGAGGACAAGATCCGGAGTAACAAACGGAAACAGGAAAAGCTGCGGAGTGACCCTGTGGCCTCCCATCGCCCAGAGATGCCTCTGTCAGGCCCTGGCAAGGGCGGTAAGGTCGGACAGAGTGTGATCCAGCATGTCCTAACAGACTTTGCAAAAGATACAATGCGAGAGGAAGACCCTCGAGCAGCGCTATTGAAATATGCAGATGTTGTAGAGAAGGATCCACAATGGATCACGCCCGCGTACAAGAAGAATCAGCCCAATGCAGTATTTGAAGATCGTGCTGAAGAAGGCGAGCAACGAGAACTGAAGAGGAAGAAGTAATCCGCAAAATAAATTGGCAGGATCTGATTTTACTACTTCACACTGCGGTGTTATGTAGAACACATGATTGATTTAAAAGCAGATGTAGCCGTTATCGATTCGGGTAAGACTGATCCAATGCAACCTCAAGGCAACATTCCCCCCCCCCCATGTCGCCTAACTAGCACATTTCCTATCACAGAAAAAAAAATTCATCCAGAAAACTACAAAATGCGTTTAATGCGTAAAGTTTCATGCTCCATCCGTCTACGCTGACTACTGGAACAAGACAAAACTCCTAATCCATCCGCATCTTGCCCGACAGCAACGGGTCGTCATCGCTCAATCTGCGGTCCTCCAGCGACCGCTTCACCCACGCCTTGGCCGATCCCAGTGCCGCTTGTGACTTTTGTTGCAAGAATGCAGATCTCGATGACGATGAGCTTGAAGATGATGAAGATGTTGATGACATGGACGGCGAGATGGAAGGTGTCGTCGTCGATGGGGGAGCAGGTGGTAACTGTGAACTTGAAGGGTCTGGACTCGTTGGACTGGCGCTCTCAAAGGGACGACCCAACGGATACAGATCAACTTCCTTTCGACCTCCAAGTTGTCCGGCTCCGCCGCCTGTATTAGACGCTGACCTCACCAATGTACGCCTTGGTAGTTCCTGTACTTCGCCTTGCTGCAATGGCTGTTGATCCGGTTGCCGATAGGTCTGCGGTGCATCTTGCATCTCTTTCATCTGCGGTTGCCTCTGTGTCGAGGGTGACGGAGATCCTTTACTATTGCTGGACACGCTCCCTCTCTTGCGGTGTCCCAAAAGGGTACCAACACTGTCAAGTGAAAACTTTGTCGAAGAACCCTTGAGAGAACTACTGTCGCTGTCTTTGCCGCCACCTTCCTGATCTTCCTCATTACCACGACTTGTAATCTTCTTCAGCAACGTATCCTTCTTCTGCTTGAAGTGTAGCAGAGCGTCACCACTGTTCTTGCGACCACGGTCCTTGCCATTCATGGAGCTATTGTTGTCAACCTCGCCATCGACCTTACTATCGCTCATCTCGTCGCGAACTTGGGGTTTCTTGTTCTTCTTGTCAAGGCTAAACAAGTTTGCCAGGTTTCCTTGTACCTGAGAGATACTTCCAGCTCTGTTGTTTCCCTCCAAGATTCCAGCGATACCAACATGTGAAGACGATGAACTTAGGCTGCCTCTGCCCATCGCATCATCTGGGGAAAGACTACCCCTTCCATTAACTCCATTGGCATTTGCTGGCACTGTGTCCCATTTCCTCGTACCCGCCGATTGAGGGTACGTATCGGAATCCGTCCTCCGTGCCCCGTCCTGAGAGCTCTTATCGATATTTGATTCTACTGGGCTCCTCAACGACTGATAGAGTGGGTCGTTGCCAGTAGGTGATATGGTATCATCGGCGCCATCGCTTTCCTCTGCAACATCAGTCTCGGGCGATTCCAGGCTGGCTAGTCGTCGTAATGAGCTCGTTGAAGTCTTTTTGGCAGGTCCGTTTGCAGGCGACGATGTAAATATCCGAGGCGCATGCGACTCTGTCGAATCATTCAGCGCCGATGATAGCTTCGGAATCACTGCCTGAAGCTTCGAGGAATTGCTTCCATTGATGCTACCACCCGAATGTGGAGCTGCAGAGGGTGAGGTCCGAATGGCAGTCGCAATAGATGTCGCCACAGTGGGTTTAGTGTTGAGTTTTGCCGAGTCCACCAACAGAGAATCTGAGGACTTTGACGAGAAGTGAGCCTGCGAAAACCGCTTGAACTTGGATGCGATGGACGAGGTCGACAAATTGCTGGTATTACTACTACTGTTGTTGTTTTGGTGGTTAATATAGACGCTGGCGATGGGTGGTGTAGACGCAATCGGGACTGACTCTGGATCCACATCCGAGTCTGTGCCAGCAGAACTCCATGATGGCTTTCTCTCTGTGAGCAGAGTTGGCGGTGGAGGGGCATGCTCCGAGCTGAATGAACTCTCGCTGCCTCGTCGCCTGCCGCCTGCAGATTTACTGCCGGCGCTCTTTCCAGCCTTCCCCGCCATAGTCGATTCCGCATCGCTTTCATCTGTGGCCTCTGGCGATATTTCCTCGTCGCCTTCAAAGATTCCTCCTGTTCCATGTGAATCAAAGAATGGATAGTCGTCCATGTTGGGCAGCACAATCGCCTCTTGCATCGCCTCCCTGATCTTTGACTCGATTGCACTCAGCACCATGTTCAGTTTGATAGCCTTGTCTGCAACGATTGGCTCGATGACAATGTCCATCTCGGGTGGCTCTTGGAAACCGATCCAGAATCGGTTGGTGGGTGGCGCTTTGATCTTGAGTGTCATCATGCCCGATATCGCCTTGACAAGCACGGCGAGGACAATCGTCACCTTGACGGGCTTTAACGAGCTCAATCCCAGCCCCACATCCACCTCGATCTCAACCCTGATGCCGCCTCGATAGGCCAGATGGAATTCCGCAGTCAATTCGCCATTCAGGGCGAGCTCGTGCAACTTTGTCCGCGTGATGTAAGGGATACTGTGACCGACGTTAAAGGACTTGACCTTGATCTCGCCCAAGAACGACGGCCGCTTCAGCTTGAGCGTCTTGCGGGTAATCTTTTGAATAAAGACGTCTTGGATCTTTTTTGTCTTGTACACACCCAAAAAGATGCGTCCGAGGAACGAGTTGAACCAGCGGGTATGTTCGTGGTGTTTGTCAGAATGAAGGATGCGGATGTGGTTCTGGATGGCCTCGGGATCGAACTGGGCCTTGTCCTGGATCTTTTGCTTAGTGCCGGGTTTTCGTAGCTTGGAGGCGTAAAGCAGAGCAAGGTACCTATGGATTTGCAGACAAGATCCAACCATCCAAATGGCATAATCAGCATCGTCTCTCTCCATTGTAGGCAATAGGCACATCAGAGACACATGGAAATAAAATAAAAAAAAATGAGCCGGCATGTGAACCTACCAGTCCTCCTTGATTACTGGGGTATGGATGAAGATGTAGTACTCGTCCTGGCCATTGTCCACAGCGTTGGTCGAGGCAGGCGCATCGGCCTTGCGCTTGATCTGGATGGGATGCTCCTTGTTGAACACCTCGTTATCGGGCAACGTCTTTGGGAAGATCCTGACTTCGTAAAGCGTCATTGGCACAACAGCTTTGCAATCCCGCTGCTGATCGCTCTCGTACAAAAATAGTGTGTCGTACCTCAACACGGCGTAATATGAATCCTTGGGCCGCGCATTCTTTGGCTGGAACAGCATGTTGGTCATGTAGTCCGAGATGGACTCTGCCGCAGGGCCGAGTCGAGGCACGCGCGTCATCCTGACATAACCCTCCCTGTTCAAATTCGGGTCTGACTGCATCGGCACGTCAGGCTCACGGGCCGGAACGGCCCTCGCGCCAAGTGTCTTGGGGGCTTTCCCCTCCTTCTCTAGATCGTCGTCGTCTTCACTACCTGATGCACCCTCTGCGTCATAATGATCGCTTCCACTTTGCGACGTCTTTCGTAGTGTAGGAGCCGAGGCTGTAGTATTCGATATTGATGTGGACGTGCCGTGGTTGGTTGAGAGCTGCTGATCGGTCTTGGATCGGAGCTTTGCCGTTGACTTCCTCCTGCGTACAGCTCCGCCCTTCTCGACGCCGGATGATATACTGGTATTGGCGTTGGTGTTGTTCTCCAGGATCTTTTCCGTCTGCTCCTGTATGACGTGTGGTGGCGGCATGTCTGTGGGCCGGGGCTTGCTCGGGTCGAGCTTGGGCATGCGGATCCATAGGACGGCGAGGGTCACGATCAGCGTGACGGGGATAAAGGTCACACCGCCCAGGAAGTAGAAGAACAGGTAAGGATGCATCTCCTCCTGCAGCTATAGACAATTGTGCAGTGGGGAGAGTGCTAGGGTATCAAATGGAGGGGCAGTAAGGGTCTACGAAAACGACGAGGAGGAGGAGGAGGAGGAAGGGTTTTTTGCTCAAGGTCAAAGGGAACGAGAGTCTTGGGGGGTAGGAATTGTTGGGCAGCCTTTTTTTTTAATTCCTTTTGTGCTTTGATATCGCTGTTGCTGCTGCTGCTGTGTTGATGAAGGCCGGCTTGGTTTGTTTGAAGGAAGGGCGCGGTATGGTCGGGAGAGAGAACTCTATAATGGGACTACAAACAAAACAGGAGGATGAAGAGGAGCCAAGCAATTGAATGGATCGTCAGATCAACTGTGATGTGGATCAACGAGAGGAGCCAAGTACAAGTGAGAATGGTGTTTGTGAAGCGAATGCTGCGGTTGAGCTGGCGCGGATTAGGATGACAGCAAGACGAGGGAGGCGGGGGAACACAGTGTTGATCAGGTCTACAATGAGGAAGCGGATGAACATGGGTCCATGGGGAGGAAGAGGAGAAGGAGAAGGAGGAGGAAGAGGAGGGAGACGGGAGAAGAGGAAGGAGAAAAGGAGCAGCCATCGCGTGCACACCCTGATATGTGTAAGTAATGAAGTAATGCTGATGCCGATACTAACGCACCCACATAGCTTTCATTTCTTCACTTGGCCGTCTCGGCTCCAACATCGCCGCCATTTTCGCAGATATTCCTCCATGACTTCGCCCTCTTCGCCCTCCCCCCTGTACACACGACGCCTCAATAGCTTCGATGAATCTGTACATTGTACAGTACACGGAAGACCGAGATGGAACGCATTATCATGACGACAAAAGGAAGGTGCGCATCTGTTCTTCCGTTGCACAGTGCACTGACGATGGATCCATACCTGGCGGGTTTTCATTTCACCCCAATGATTTTGGCTTGCCGGGAGCTTCAACATGTCCCCCGAGGCGAACACGTATTTGCTGTCATCTGCCTCAACGTCCACCCACATGCAATGATGGTGCGCCATGGTTGGATTGCAACGTGTAACCCAACCAAAAGATTTGCCTTGCCTGGAATGTGAGAGCATTCGATGACAGACCCTTTTTTTTCATGTTGCATGGGCAAAGTTTTTATTTGTTGAAACTCATAATGTCTCGGCTATCCTGGTGTCATTAAGAACGAGAAGAAACGGTGGAGGGAGGAAGAGGGGTGTTGCTCAGTGGGTATGTACAATAGAGCTACGGCGGATTGCGTGGGGGCTGATACCTGTGGTATGAGTGGGAAGGTGTCGTTTCGTTTTGAGTTGTGATTATATAATACAGTTGTGAGTAGCACGAGTAACAGTTAGACTAACAATTAATGAAGACAGACAGATGCAAAAACATGGATCCGCTCTTTTACAGCATCCGTGCCGGCGCCGAGACCAACGGCAGGTCGTTGATGATCATCGAGTCGCAATCAGACGAGAAAAGGTTTCGACCGTTCCTGGGTCTCAATGGCATAACCTTGGTCGGAACCGCCAATACTGAAGTCTTGGGAACAAGGTTCAGCGGTGCAATCGCATTCTTCTTCAGCTGAAGACCCTTGACCTTTCCACTCGTCTCGACCACCGCCGTCTGGTCATGATGGGACTTCAATTGGAGCTGGAGTTGCTCATACTGGTGTTGAAGTTGCTGCTGCAACATCTGTTGCTTCTGATGGTTTAACAGCAACTGCTCAGGCGTCATCTGCGGGAGTTCTTGAGGCCCACGGGGCTTGTCGGGCTCGACAAAGCTCATCAGACCCTCAAAGCGTTCGATCCCCAGAATGTTGAGCTCATGCTCCAATTCCGCCAACTCTTGCCTCTTCTTCTCCTCCAACTCCTTCATCTCTCTCATCTTTTTCTCGTCCTCATTCTCAAACTCCTCTTTCAAATCATACCCTCCGACATTGTCGTTCAGGTCCGGCACAGCGGCGTCATCCTCAATCTCCTCTTTGAGATCGTACCACTTGTTAAAGTCCTTGTGCGTCGGTTCGTACTCTTGGTGAGCGGGACCTTGGCAATCCAATGCGCGTTGTCGCTGCTGTCGCTGCAACAACTGGGCGTGGACGCGTCGGACACCGCGGGCACGGTCTTGATGCTCACCAACACTGCGGAGCAGACGGGCCTGCATGCGCCAATCCTCCTCCATATCAACACGTTGTTGGATCGTGAAATGGTCACGCTTCTGGAGCTCTGTGGCGGATTGGAGGGCAACGGCGGAGAGAAAGGTGCTGCGTCGGGCCTTTTTAGAGTCGACTGGAGCAGTTACGGGAGAGTTGGGAAGGGACATCATCACGGGTAGGAGAACGTCGTCGGACTCGTCATGAGCATGGGAGTGGGGACAACCCTCGCGATGGTGGAATAAAGATGGCTCGTTTCCGGGCAGCACCATATCCTCTTCCTCATTCGCATCTTGGATGCAAGAGAGTCGTGGCTCTCGACCATGGACGGGGGGGTTGTGGCCACCGCGGCAGCGCGTGCTCTCACTGCTGGAGCGTCCGGCGTGAGTGGGGCCGGTGGCAACAATGGCCTTCAAGGGAAACTTTGCATTCTTGTGGTTAAAGATTAGCCACTCACGTTCGACGGGGGAGGCATCCGCAAGCCTGTAGGCAAGCTCTTCGTCCTCGACCATCTCCCACAGAGTCTTGACAGTTCGTGCATATTCCTGTGCCTATATTTATTTCATTGTCAGAAGCAGGGGGGTGGCGGGTTTTGTCAGGAACAGAGTCCAAAAATGTCAGAAATGGGAGGAGGGGAGTTTCATGCAAACTTGTGTTACCTTTGTCTCGGCGAAATTCACGGCCTCGGTGGAGGCACAGAGTTTGGCGAGTTTGCACTGAACCGGCTTCAATGCGTTTGGGGATTTGGCCGCCTGATGGTCCCGAACACAGGGCTGGGGCTGAGGCTGAGGCAGCGTGTGTGGCGTTTGCTCTGAGCTGGGTTGGACTCTCTTTGCCAGATAGTTCGAATTCCTGCTCAATTTGCGAGCAGGTGCCGCCAAGTCCGTGGCTGGCTCGCCTGTCCGGATTTGCGCAGGCAGAGAGTTGTGTGACCCAGTATGTTGACGATTATATCCAGTTGCGAATGGTTTCGTGGGGGGCTGCAACGACGATCGTCGATGCGGTGGGCTGGGGGTCAATGAAGTGGAAGATGCGGAACAGTGGTGGTGATGGTGATGGCAAACGTCATTGTCTTCACTGTGGATCCTCCTAGCCATTGCAGCTGATACGCCCATACAGGTGGTGGTCGCAGCACTGACCATGTCTGGGATTGGCTCATACTCTGGCTCGTCATCTTCTGATTCTGAGGATCTCTCTTCTGGAGGGATGTATGGGATGAGTGTGGGCTGCGAGGAGTTTCGGGCGGGTGGGTACCCGATACCGGGAATGAATGTGGGGGTGGGATCAGTGCTTCTCTTCTTGCCACGCCTTCTCTTGAACCACTCTTTTGCGTTAAGGAGATGCGCCATGTCGGTGTTTGTGAGGTTGGGGAAAATGTGTGTGGACGATGGAGAGTGTTGCACAGATAGTGTGAAGTTTTTGTTGGTGCAGCAGGCGAGGTGCGTGAGAGATGTGAGGAATGTGCAAGGGATGGGAGGGGTGGGGAACCAGAGGGGTTGCGGTATTAGTGAAGGGGGTATATGGTGCTGGAGGATGAAGGATGGTTTTTTTTTTACAAGCGGGGAATGCAGCAGCGTTGCTGTAGAAAGATAGAGGACAGAAACAAAAGTGAGAAAGCGTCCCAATGCGAAGTGGGTGTCTATTTATGTGTCTCCCCCCCATACATGGGATGGGAATGCACACCACCCGCGTACATTTGTGCGCTCTATTGCTCTCAGTCTGGCACACAATCGGGGGTATCGGCGACATTGTCGTGGAGGACCCTTTGACACCGAGTCGGAGAGACAAGACGACATAACACGCTCCTGTCTGACAAACCACGGGCCATGCATGCGACTAAGTTACACGCCCCTCCCTCTTGTTCTCTTATTTGTTTCGATCACAAACAAAAAATAGGTTTGCTTACTGTATCTGTGCCTGCTCTCAATGCCCTGCTTAGAACATCCAGCTCCTTGATTCCCGTATTGTTTACCTCTTGTTCTTCAGTTGGGTAACACGCCTCCTTGGCTCTTTTTTCAGAGTACGCCATACCACTCAATCATGGGACCACATATTGGTCATGATTACTCGATTATACCTTTTTTTTTTTTTTTTTTTTTTTTTTTTTTTTTTTTTTTTTTTTTTTTTTTTTTTTTTTTTTTTTTTTTTTTTTTTTTTTTTTTTTTTTTTTTGGCGGTACCTGTGCGTGCCTTGTCCCTGGTCGTCTATGACAATGTGAATCACAATGTTTTTCGTTCTTTCTCAGATACCCACAACACAACCCGCAGTGTCAGACAACGGGCAAGGGTTCATGTGCTGTACGACGCGGTCGTAGCAATTGAAACTAAAACCCGGACAGGCGAGATTCGACCCTAGAACAAAACTTGTTACCCGTTCCCCCTCCTCGTCCCCCCTCCTCTGTTGACAGAAAGGCACATGTGCTCTCTATGCGTGTGCTCGGCGCTATCTCGAACAAAAAAATAAAGCCCCGTTTCCCGGTTGTAGTCCACCGAACTCTTGGAAGACAAGTAGACATTCAGGTCATCCCAGAGAAAAGAAAACGGAGGGAAAACCGAACCCAAACATACGCGGAGTAGCAAGGTTGAGGAACCAAAAGAATCCAATTTTTGAACACCAAGGAACAAGACTTGCATGTACAACATGCGTCACTGGCGGGCAGTAAAAAAAAGAAAAGAAATAACCAATAAATTGTCGATTGTATGCAGGGGAACGGGAGGGGGACGAAAATGACGAACAGAGGCATGTTAGCAGAAAGAACAGAAGAATTGGCTGCTTGTCATTTTTATGGAATGTGCAGTACACTCCCGCCTCCCTCGTTGCTCACCAAAAAAAAAAAAAAAAAATGGCGATCAATCACATCACACACACTCTCTCTCTCTCTCTTTCTCTCGCTTACCCACCCACATTCCAGTGTCCATAGTTCTATTTTCTTCCACGCATGGCGTAGCATATCATATTTACGCTTCGTGCAGCCAGACTGCGTGCATAACGCTAAATTGCCCACCTACCAGACAAACAGACAGACGGATAGACAGACAGACAGACATACCCACAAGGCAGACAACATAGACAAACGAACAACAAAGGTCGACATGCATCCATACCGCACTTGACACGCCGACCGGGAGCTGCTCAGCTCAATTGGGTTCCACCCTGTCTCTGTGTGACCCTTCTACGAAATTGAAAAAAATAGAAAAAATAGAAACATGAAACGCGTCCGCCACCCGCGAACAATTTATCTCTTCCTCCTCAAACATGATATATGTAGACTACTGCACTGCACTGCACTGCATTTGGGAAGGCGGGAAGAGGGGGGGGGGAAGACATGTAGGAGAAGGCAAACAGCCCCCAGCTCACTCATCGACAAACCTCTAATTGCATCTCCCTCTCTTATTGCGCCATGCGATTGAGAAAGTAACAGATAATATTAGAAATTACCCGACTCTGAAAGTCGAATGTGATACGAAGTGAGCCAGGACAACGAATACAGGTTTCGAGGCATGGATATGACCCTTGACCCATGCCCTGAGTACGGGACATGGGACCCTTTTTTGTTCTTATTCTCATTGTCCGAGAAAGAATAAAGGCGAGTCGGGTCCAGCACAATACCTAACGCCGCATCTTGGCCGCCTCGTCAACGTTGAAAGAAGATACAGAATGACTCAATAAGTCGATTTTGTCGGATTCATTCCATTTGCCCTTGCAGCAAGCAACCGTCCTTCCCTCTCTGCCGTATTTCCATAAGCACACCATAGGAAAGTACAGGCGGTCGATCGATTGACCATCCCATGATCGCGCCTATTGTCCAAATGTACATGGACATACTGCATGTGCCATTTCCCGAGCATTTATTTCTTTTACCGCGTATGCACATGTTCGCTTTTTCCCGCTTTTCATTCAACATTTCAACATTTCAACATTGGCGATCACTGTCATATTATTTACATCGTGTGCTTACTATTCCCGTTTGTTCTGCTCTCATATTTACAGCTATATACAAGCGTCTATCCTTCCACCTTCTCTCATCCTTAATTCTCCCCTAAGCCTCGGCTTTCGATCTCTCCATCATCGCTGAGGTTGTTGGCATTGCAGTTCCGCGGCCGGCGTTGTGGGCGTAGATGCCACCACGGGTGATCCAGGCACAGGAGTAATCACTCCAATAGACATAGTAGGAGAGGCAGCGAAACTGTCCATAGTCGAGCGCGGCCATTGTGCTGCCATCAACTTCTCAACCTCTATTATATCAGCATCGTGCAAAAAAAAAATAAATGAAAGAACATGTCAATTTCATATATCTCCATGGGTCGAGAATATAACCAAAGCGATCGATCAAAGGGAAGGACTTACTCGAAATAAGATGTTTGCCGTAGGTGTACTTCTTCAACGACTGTAGATGCGGCTTGATCCTTGCTACCAGCACATCCCTCTGCTCTCCATCCACAACATCAAGCATTTTCTGGACCACATAGTTCGCGAATTGGTCCTTCATCATCAGTACCAAAGGAGCGGTACCATCAGGCTTGACCACAATCACCTCCTCAATTAGCTTCTGGCGCTCAGACTTGGATCCAAACGCAACACATTTTTCCACCACGTTGCTGGCAAACTTGTGCTTGCTGAGTGGAAGAACCTGACCCATGACCTGAGATATCACAAAGGACTTCTCGGACGACTTGCCACGTTCGAGAATGTGCTGAACCACGTAATTGCCGTACTGGTCCTGCACAAGGCTAGGGATGAACCGATGCAATTCCTCCATTAGTGGCTATAAAGAAACAAGAAAAATGTTAAAATGACAAAAGGGAACCACAAGGCCTTTCGAGAACGACAAGTTTTAGGTGCTTGAGCACTTGGACACTTACAGTCTTAGTGTCAGCGCAGTGCTCAAACATGCGCTGAATAACACGGCATCCGTAAGGATGCGTCGCAAGTGAATACACCTGCCCTGAAAAGGCGCTCATAATGAACTGGATATGTTCCGCAGGAATGCACTCAATCGCCTTCTGAATCACATGGTTTCCGTTCTGGTCCTTGACGCACTTGAGTACATGTCCCTCTAGCTCCTTGACCAAGATCGTCTGCTGATCACTCAACACATGCTCCAGGGCCTTTTGCACAACGCGACATCCGTACATCTGCAATGCCAGCGACAAGACATGCCCTTCCATTTGCTTTGCAAGCATGGTCTTGTGTTCCAGGGACCCATGCTCAAAGAACTTTTGTATCACATAGTTGCCAAAGACATCTGTCATGAGTTGCAATGCACATGGCTGAATCTCGTCAAAGATCATGACCTTCTCCTCCTCGGTCGCAATCTCGAGCTTTTGCTGGATGAACCGGGACCCGTGTTGGTCACTGCTAAATTCAACTACACTCCCCGCAATGTCCTACAATAATATGATGATTGCAGTAAGCTCACTTATCCACTTATCCACTTATCCATAGAAATGCACTAGGAACGAGCAATTTAGCACATTAGGCAAGGAAGATTGTTGTGTTACCTTGAGCTCAAATTTCCTGTTGCTCTTGTTATTCCTAAACTCTTCCAGTAGTGGACTACGAGTCCCATGCGCGGCATCGTTCTCTGAATCCTTATCCTCGTCCACTTGCTGATGCTGAGTTCTCTGCGAGCTGTGTGGTGTGTGGACTCCAGGGCGAGAACTGCCTGAGTCCGACTCACAGCCGGACCCAGTATGGTCATGACTATTCCTGAATGGTGACGCGTGCTGGTGCTTGGGGGAAGAGACATGCGAGGGTTGGCTCTGGTGGCTATGTGGATGCTTTCCACGACTCTGCTTAGGCTGCGCTGACTTTTGCGCTTGAGGGCTATGAAGGTGCTGCTGAAGAACATGCTGTTGTTGTTGTATCTGCTGGTGTTGTTGGTGTTGATGTTGATGTTGATGTTGTGGTTGCTGATGGTGATGTTGTTGATGACGATAATGTTGTTGTTGCTGCTGTTGTTGCTGTTGCCGTTGCCGGAGTTGTTGCTGCTGCTGTTGTTGCTGTTGTTGCTGTTGCTGTCTCATGAACATCAGCTGCTGTTGCTGTACCAAGATCTGCTGCGACTGAATCCTCATTTTCTTCTCCGCAGCAGTATTCATGGCGCAGGCAGAGGCCGCAGTGGCAGGGCTCATCTCTGAGGGTCTAAAACTGTTTCCTGAATAGCCCTGTCCTGTAGAATTCAACGATCCATACGCATCCGCAGTGGGTGAATATGGCGTTTGCCGTTGCTGCTGCAGTTGAACAAATGCAGCTTTTTGGTATTCAAGTGCTGGACTCTGTGCCAGACTCGGTTGCATACGCCATGGGTCATAGGCCAGATCGTTAGCACGGAAGCCAAGGGATGCTTCGTCATGTCCCGCCATTATATTGTACAGATCTGTGAATGATGCACAAGGCTTTAATGTTAGAGACACATATGCCAATTTGCATCAAAAGCGATAATGTACTTGACGTGAATGATAACACATACCTGTCTGCGCTGGAGTGAGGTGTTCCCTAGAACCTTGGAGATCATGCTGTCCAGGCACGGGCATGAGCTCGTATCCAAACTGTGGGTTAACAAGTCTTGGATCCTTGAGCATGCCCTGGCTGTCAAAGTAAGGTGAATGCGCTGTGACAGGCGTGTGCGATCCACTGAGATGATGGCGGACTTGGGAATGCTGCTGTAGATGTTGCTGTTGCTGCATCTGTTGGTGCTGCGGCCGAATTCGAGGAAAGTTGAGTTGCTGTTGATTCAAGTGATACTGTTGTCGCCACAGGTTAGCCTGCTGGAACGCCAAATCGTCACTCTACACCGAGACAGAGAGAGAGAGAGATGCAGCGTGATGAGGTTGGGCTATGACATCGGTTAAAAATAAAACCGGCAATAATCCTGTTTGGACTTACTGTGCCTCCAAGTTGCATGCTACGCATGCCAAGCTCCAATTCGGTTTGACCGTTGTCCATTGCGCTGCTATCTTTGGTGTATGTCGCTGAGGACACTGCGATGCCAGGAAAGGCTGGGTGTCCTTGAATTGGAGGAGTGGATGATGATCTCTGGGGTGGTGCAAACTTGGTTTGCATCAAAGGCGATTTAGCGCCAAACATGGCCGCCGGGATCCGCTCGTCCTCATATGTATCCAGCGCAGCATTCAACACTGATTCCAACTGCGACAGTCCGTCGTCCATCAAATCCGAGTGCAAGTCATTGTCCAAGCCATTCTGCTGAGGTCTCAATGGCAACTGCAGCTGCTCATCATCAAACCTATCGGAGAGTGATTCTAGTATTTCGTGTCGCAGGGTCGAGGGAGTTGATACAGGCGACCGCATCGATTGGCTGTGTGATCTCGGTGATTGTGGTGCAACCCGAGCATCCTGGAGGATTGATGAAACCATGAAACGCTTGGTGCCGCCACGGTTGTTGTAGTTTGAGAGATTATCCGAGGACTCGGACCGGAGAGGCCCTGGTGGCGTGAGAGGCGATTCGAATCCAGAGTTGTTGCCAAAGTTACTGAACCATGTCTCTTGGGGGTGGGTGATGTGCGAGTTATGGGTGGGTTGCAACTGGTTCGGAGGAGCTGAGCTAGACCGGGAGATATTTAGACCATTGCCGGACCCGAAGCCGCCAAAGTCGCCTAGCTCGCCCTGCAGCAGACTGGCCTGATGCTAAGAAGTTTGTTTTGCGTGAGCATGGCCATCGTGCAGGTTAACACAGATTGGTGTAAATGCATGTGTGGGGTCAAGGAATCGCTGCTATACCTGTCTGTGCTGGTTCATAGGTGATTGCGCTGGCAGTGGGTGATGCAGAAGCGTGGATGGAAAGAGCTAGGGAAGAGAGGGATGCGACGGATCATTGATGACATGGGTCATGATCTCTCTTTTTTTTTGTTTTTTCGATGACGACCTGCGAACTCTAATATTGAATACTACCGGATCCAGGCCGTTGTGGGGGGAAATCAACAGTCGAAGACAAGGACACAAGGACGCAGCTGCGCGCCCTTTCTCATTGCATGCAGCCCGCCCTTTTCTGATTGTCGTTCATGTTCAGCCATCCCATGCGATCCATGCCATCCATTGACATGCATGACATTCACGACATCCATGGCATCCATGACATCCGTACCTTCACCCAATCTGTACACGGCACCGTCCACCTTATTTGCCCCGCTTTCTGCAGGTGACCCAACGGGACAATCAATGCCCCGTGCACACAGCAGCATTTTTCCCACAGAAACGTATACATTGGCCTCGACAGCGATTGGTTCCATGCCTTTGCCGCGTTTCTTTTTTTTTTTTTAGCACATCCCAGGCACAAATATCCGTCTGGCATAAGTATGCGTCATGTGCGCTATTTATTTTATGCTCTCTCGCTTCTGCGAAATGAAAAGGGAACACGTATTGCACTGTAAATCGCTGCGCTGTAGTGCTTGCGCGTGTAGGTCGCTTTGGGGTTGGGGTCTGCTGTTGTTCCTGTCAGCTGTGCCAGAACGCGTGAGCCAGCGCAGGTCAGCTGTGGAACAGAAACAAAGAAACGAGCTACAAGTCCATCTTGTAATGGCACGGACAGGTCCCTTGGGCCTGCCTTCTCTCTCAAATAGTAGGCAAGGTGTCTGCCACACAGCAGAGGTGCTTCAGACGAGCAGGTGGCCGTAATCAGCACCAGTGGACATTCCTGCCAAAGGACCTAAACGTGGTTGCCGATACGCGACTCAAAGTCTAGGGTCACGTGAGTACCGGCTAAATAAAAAAGAGGAAAAGGAAAAAAAGTGCGCATCATCACCTTCATCACCCAGGGGTCAGGCAGAGACACACCTCAGGGCGTCCAGGGTCAAGAAGTTCCACGGAATGCTACCGACGATGGACGTCATGCACGCAAGAAGACCAGACTTGTACAAAGACGATGAGTACCGCAGATGCTGCGCCAAGAAAGAGGATAACGAGCATATGTGGATCTGCTCGGAAGCCGAGGCGGCTCGAGAGGCCCTGTGGACAGATGCCTACGACAAGGTGAATGGTTGGGGATCCAGAGCCACCACCAAGCACAACAGCCAAAGCTACAAGAAGTGGAAAAAGCACAAGGCCGGCCCACCACCGCCTTCTCTCAAGTGGCACCACGTTACCTC
>MU617236.1:0-18288 GCA_025201705.1 Dissophora ornata
GCTATTTTTTTTCTCAAATGGGAATTTGTGTCTTAATAAAAAAAAAAAACCTCCGTATCGCACCTTGCTTGCTTGCAAGAATCATGAATGACAATAAGTAAAGTACAGTAGAGTCCTCGTCAGAAAGTCGCAGGGGATTAAAATTTGAATTGAGCGACAAGGCTCGTTCCTCTGTCCTCCGCCGGAGTAAAATGAGCTTCAAGGCTCGTTTCCTTCGTCCTCCGCTGGAGTAAAATGTTCAAACAATTGAATTCATTCAGTAGTTCCCTCAAAAAATATAATATTCCCCTGCGACTTTCTGACGAGGACTCTAGTAGTGCTGGTGAAAAAGGGGATTTATTGCAAAATGGAATATGATCCAGTCACTGAACGATCGCCGAGCTTAGTTAACGGGACGTGGAGCAGTCTGGTAGGCAGGAGCGGCCTGGTAGGTTTGCTGAGGAACGGCGATGTAGGTGCGTCCACGGTTGCGGGTGCCGGCGTTGGGGTCATCCCTGTTCTGGTAGATGACATACCAGGAGTAGATAATGCCGGGAATGTGTCCGAGAAGAGTCAGTCCAATGCTAGGAAGAGAAGGAGGGGAGGGGAAGGATTTGCGGCGGTTAAAATTATGAAAAGACTTTGGCGTTTATCTGGGCGGTTGAAATGAACGCCCTTTCTTCTCATGGACACAAACTTCCCCCTCCTGCAAAGAAAATGGCGCAAAAAAACAGCCCGAAAAGTTATTCCCACATCACTGTCCGTGCAAACCCTCCAACTATCTATTTTTGTATCCCATGTGCTGATGGGCCTATATTCCCACTCGCTTATCCCGCCTGTTCCTCGTCTTTAGAGTATCCTCTCCTGCGAACAACGTCTCCTTACCAGATGAGGAAGTCAGCACCGCATCCCTGCTTGAGTCCGACTATCAGTCAACGCGCGATGAGGGAAAGGAAGAGGAAATAAAACAGGAAGAGTGTAAGAATTTCGTCGCGCTCTATTTGTCGTGTTCATCCTGTCCAATTCTCAAGACCGCTTTGCTGTCATGAAATGTCGTGGGAGAAATGAAGGGATGGCGTTATAATTACCAGCCTATTGCACAGAATACGAGTGAGTTGAAAAGTCAGTTGTTTTGCAGTAAAAGAAGAGTTTTTTTTTTCCTGGCGGCAATTTTCTTGGGGGGTATTTTTTTTTTCTTCTTCGCGGTGAGGTCCACGCTCATTCCTCATTCAAAGTCATTGCACTCTGTCAAGTCGCAAACTTACAAGAGGAGGCAAGAAGAAGCCAATAACAAAGAGGAAGATATCAGCACCGGTGAAACTGGCCATTGTGAGTGTGTAGAGAGGGGGAGGGGATGGGGGTTAGCAGGAAAGAGTAGAAGAGAAGAAGAGGGCCAAACCAGAACATTGAAATAAGCAAAAGTGAGCTCCAGTCGGGCCAATCACATGATGTCATTACTCGACATGCGCTCATCGTGCATCCCATCGCGTCATATCAAAAAAGACAGAAAGGGTGCAGTAGTAGAAGACCCGTCCAGTTTGAAAAGCTGTCTTGTTCCAGAATCGCAGTAATTTCCCGAGAGCGGAAATCCTTGACAGACAATACAGCAAAGAGATTCGCCAACTTGTGAATTCCTCGTCCCTTGGATAGACATTTTTCATCAAAGTAAAAGCTTCATCTGGTGGGAGACCTCCAGTGCAAAGCGTACAATGCAATCTTCGCCAGACACTAGCCCGATGCAGCATCCCCACAGCCACAATGTACTATCCTAATTAGCGAATGCAATCTTATCTCCTTTTGGCGAATACATTATGCTCGTAACTTCCCCTCTGAGGCTGATGAAGGTGTGGCGGCAAATCTCCTGCCTCAACATCCCACAGTGGCACTGTCTTGTCAAAACTGTCAAAACTCAATCTGACCACCTCCTGGAGAATACACGAGCCTCGTTAACACAGTGGTGATGGCCACTAAAAATGCGGCGAATACACAATGACCGAAACAGTGCTGCTGTGGGCCTACCAAAGTGCTGCGGCTGCAGGACGATGAAACCGGAGATTGCAGCATTGTCATGTCATCACTGCGATTTTTGAATCGCCACCTGGCCCTGACTCGATGCGACTTCCCACAGCCGCGTGTAGTGCTTGCCCAAAAAAAAATAAAAATAAAAATAAAAATAAAAATAAAAAATAAAAACCAATCAGACACCGTTCTGCAGATTCGTGAGACTCTATCCTGCGAGTGTCTGCAGCTGCTGGTTCACAACGATTTTTGCATCGCTGTTTTCTGTAATGTCGAAGGTATGATTGTCCAGAATAGGTCCCCACGCAAGTAATAAATAAAACGCATGTTTATGCCGTAAAAAAGGCACACCCAAGAAGACTATTGATGAGGCGCAGGAAGGCATAGGTGATGTGCAATGATCCATGCAAGTGCCAGTGCGCTGCGAATACAAGGCTCTGTGCTACGAGTGAGCAGACGAATCACTGTGACTCGACAGAACGACGTTCTTGAATATGTGGGGTGGACTGCGAACAGTGAACATCCAATAGGGATAATGATGCGCGATGGCGAACGCAGAGGGGGCTGTTTCGCCTGCCTGCCTTGCCGCCGTACATGGAGTGTGAAAGGGCGCTTGAACCAGCTGCAATCGATGTTGACTCATTAATCGTTGAATCAACATAAATACTGCGAGGAAAGGAAAAAAAAAAGGTTTGTCCGCACTCGAGTTGTCCAGAAGTCAGATCGAGCCTCGCTCCTCTCCACCTCTCCTCTTCTCCTCCCTCCTCGCTCTTCCCCGACAGCTTTTGACCCTACTGCACCATCGTCCACAAATCGATCACTGCGACTGCATCGAATACAGTATACCATAATAACCACCATGGCCTCGTCCTCTTCGCCATCGCCAGCAAAGCGGCCCCTTCCACCACACATGAAGCTCGAGATTAGCAATGCCAATGGCCATGCCACTCTGCAAGCCAATTCAAAAGACCATCTAAACAAGCCATGGCTTGTGCAAAAGTTTGGTGGCACCAGCATCGGAAAGTTTATCGAGACCATCACCGGAACCATTGTCCAGTACGTGTTCGCTTCAATTGCCAATTTCAGAAAGTGCAATGGAAAAAAAAAAAATAGAAATGGAACACCACTTCCTGCATTCAACAGCTCTGATTCTGGCGGGGGGGGGGGCAAAAGGTGTTCAGGGACAAAAATAAAGAGACGCTAATTTTTTTTTCTTCTGATCCCCCTGCGGCGTACTTTCCCAGATCATATCTGCCGACGAATCGAGTCGTTGTGGTTTGCTCGGCAAGAAGTAGCGAGTCCAAGACTCTCGGGACTACCAACAGGTAAAGCCAATTGATGAGATCAGACAGAAAGCAAGCAAAAGAATTGGATCCCCTTTGGCGTTGCGTTTCTTCATCTGGGAATACTTTTCATATTCCGCCCATTCCAAAAGTACCCCTCCCTCCCCACATTCGACATCATGGGCAAATGATGAGATCTACCAATAGATTGTTAGCGGGGTAGGAAAAAAAACCCAAGAAACGGTCATAATCTAAGCGCGATTTCCCACGATCCAACCTTTGATGTTAGGTTACTGAGGGCAGCTGCATCAGCAATGGAGCCAGGGTCGATCGAGTTCATCCAGACAGTGCAGGACATTCGACTGGATCACATCGCCACTGCTCAGAGCCACATCTCAGATCCAGATGTCCTGAGACGCGTAGAGGTGGAGGTCAACCAGGACTGTGACCGACTTCAGGCCTTCTTGCAGGCAGTACAGGTGAGTCGTGAGAAACGGAAACGAAAACACGGGAGAAAAGACACTGGGATTGTTTCTATGAGGTCATGTTGGACAAATGGACATTCTTATTCATCATGCCGTTTATATCCCTGCGGTTGAACTAGACCATTGAAGAGATCTCCCCAAGATCAAAGGATATTATCATGGCAGTTGGAGAAAAGCTGTCCTGCAGAATCGTGGCGGGAATGCTGGAGGATCGTGGTGTTGAGACGCAGTTTGTCAGTCTGGAGAATGTGATCGAAGCAGTATTCGACATCAACTCGTTGGATCAAAACTTTTACGATTACTTGTCCAGAGCCTTTGCAGCTGTGGTCTCCAAATGTGGTCACCGTGTACCTGTTGTCACTGGTAATAGTTGGGACCTCGTACTTTACATGCTTGTAACAGCCTAATACAATGAACTCTAGTACTCAAATTTGCACCCATAATCTCCTAGGCTTTTTTGGCCCCGTGCCTGGAAGTTTATTAACGAGCATTGGTCGTGGCTACACGGACCTCGCTGCTGCACTGATTGCTGTTGGATTGGATGCCGAGGAGCTGCAAGTATGGAAGGAAGTAGATGGCATCTTCACAGCAGATCCTCGCAAGGTCAAGAACGCACGTTTGCTCAATATCATCACACCCGAGGAGGCATCCGAGTTGACGTACTATGGCTCTGAGGTCATTCATCCTTTCACTATGGAGCAAGTCATTCGCGCCCAAATTCCTATTCGCATCAAGAACGTGATGAACCCTTTGGGTTCTGGAACTGTCATTTTCCCGGATCAGCCCTCTGGCGTTTCGACGCCCAGTGGTCGCATGACACCACCTCCCTCTTCAAAGATGCTGTTGGAGAATGGGTACCTGTTGGACCTGTCGAGGCGGCATCCTACGGCGGTGACGATTAAAGACAACGTATGGGTTCTTAACGTGCACTCGAACCGCAAATCAGTCTCGCATGGATTTTTTGCCCAGATTTTTGGCACGTTAGACAAGCATGGGATTGCGGTCGACTTGATCTCGACGTCAGAGGTACATGTATCGATGGCCTTGGGTGGAAACGTGAACGAGGTGGAGATGGCAAAGGCGATGCGACAGTTGAGGAGCATTGGCACGGTGGATGTGAGTAAAGGAATGGCGATTTTGTCGCTGGTCGGCAAACAGATGAAAAACATGGTCGGTATCTCAGGACGCATGTTCTCGACGATGGCCAAGGCTGGGATCAACATTGAGATGATCTCGCAGGGAGCATCCGAGATTAATATTTCGTGTGTGATTCTAGAGAATCAGGCACTGCAGGCCATGAACGTGATCCATGAAGAGCTGTTGAGCGACGTGGGCAAAGCAGCCGAAACGTAGTACTTTTTAGTTATTTTTAAAAAGAACATAATCTAGTTATGCATGTTATATCATCGTTCTATCATAGAGTTTCTGAACCTCAATTAGCATTTTTCCATATTCCACAAAAGGCCCTTTGCCCTTGCAAGCAATTATTTATTTCCCGGTATCGATGGAGACAGACGTTTCTTTTGGTGTGACCAAGAACGACGAAGGTCCAGTCTAGACTCGAGAGTACGGCGGAAGTTGCTCACTATCCGGCTCTGTGTTAGCATTGTTATTGTTGTACATTTGTGTGTGCAGCTGTTGACGATGACTATGGTGCGATGACGATGAAGACGAGGATGATGACTGTCCGCGTCCTGGCAAAACTGGGAAATACGCCTGTTCAGGTCTCTGATATGCATTCGTCTTGTTTTCCGTTGACATGTTTTCAGGCATAGCAACTTCTACATTATCCTGCTCGTCCGGTGGCAGCATATTCGCTCTCGGCAACAGACCGATATTTTCATTGCTAATACTGCCAGCCATACCGCCAGTACCTCGGATCAAGGCGACAGATAACATCACCTGCTCTTGACTGGCCTTAATTAGTTCCTCCTCTCTCCTCTTCCTCGCCTCCCACTTCAGCGTCAAGATCGATTCGATCACGATCAGGATCGAGGTCGGGAGAGATACTGTGACATTCATTATCCGAGAGTCGCGTCCGCGCAGGTGTCTGCTGAGGGACCAGGTCATGTTGGACGAGAACCAGATGAATGCAAAGAGGATCATGATGAAGGCTCTTGTGTAAGGGGTGACGAAACGGTGGTTTTTAACGAGGGAGAAGGTATATCCGACGAGGAGTGCAAAGGAGATGTAGTTGTTGAGGCGCTCAATGCCGTATGTGGCGGGGTGATCGAAGGTGGCGTTGGTGCAACTGCTAAGGGTCATGAGGAGGATGACGATCCGGGCGACCAAGAGTCCTAAAGTCAGGGACATTGTTTCAAGACTATAAAGCTATATGCCTTTGAAATTTGGTGAATGGCGAGAGTTTGGCGGAAGAGTAAAGGGGAGAAAGAAAAAAAAAAGAAAAGAAATACTGCAAAACCAAAGTCGAAGATGAATAAAGCCGTTAGAATTTTGTTTTTATTCCAAGGCGGCGAATTCTGAATTCTGATTTTGACCTACGACTTCCAGCATGCACACACACACACACACTATATATAGCTCGTTGTGAAAAAAAAAAGAGATTCCTTGGGATGGTCGTGAATGCTAGTTGCCCGTGCACGGATCACATGCACCGCGTTTCGCACCATGGCCTGTGCGAGATGATCGAGAGAGACCGAAAAATGAAAGGACAATGGGCGCGAAAATTACGTCAGGCGGGCTTCCGGAGACAGCCAGCCGTCCGGGCTCTGAGGAGCGGTGAGCAGCACGAAAAGTAGACCTGGATCCTGTGTGGACTACGCGCTCCTCCTGAAATGCAGCTGCCCGGTCTGATCGCGTCTCCGCTGGAGGAGTGCGCCGAGTCGTCCTAGACAGCCGCGGGCGGTGTTGTAAGAATAAAGACGACAGGGCTTTTCTAAAACGAGGCAGATTTGAAAGAGCGCCTGGATCCTGTGGGGGCATTGCCTTTTCTAGAAACCACGCAAACACTGCTGGCTGTTGAGATTTTCTAAAACTCTGTGGGCGACCCGTGAGGTTTGTGCGGGAGGCTGTCCGCCGTGTTTTTAAAAAGACACCCGGACGTGCGGTATTTAATTGGATCCTCGACCCCCGTTCGGATGCGGACACCCGCCTCACGGAAGTGACATAACTTTCGAATCATCGGGTGTAGTGTGTTTGCGACACACAAAGTTTTACGTTCCTGTTGATCAAACCCAACGGTTAGACTTACTCAAACGATGTCTTCGTTGTTGTAACAAAGCATCAACAATAGACTTACCGGCCATCAGAGCCATAGGACCGGATTCGCGACCACGTATCGCTTCAACGCGCGGGGCGAGCCCCAGGTACGCGCTACGGTATTCAAAAGAGGAGAGCTTGGTTAGTCCTCGAACTATCACTCTCACCCCATTTCTCGCCATCCTCTTGTGGATAGCCGCAAAACGACAACAGCAATAAAGAAGCTCGTGGAAACAAGGAAATACAGAGAAGCCAAGCAAATGCTGGACGTGGTCCAAGAAGTGAGGAGAGAATGAGAGAGAGGGAGAGAAACGTCGAGAGAGTGTACCGGCTGTGGAGAGAGGGAAGAAAAAGGCATTTTGCACTTACCTGAAGCGTCCAATGGTGGAGAAGAGAAGAGAAGAGAAGAGAAGAGAAGAAAGAGGCTCGCTTTTATACTCTTCCGAGTCAAAGAAGCTTCCAGATTGAAGGGTGGCGCAAAAGAAAGCGCAATAAACAAGCTCTGTGTATCGAAACGAGATGGGCCGTGGTGGATGGCGATCGATAATTATGAATAAACAGGAGTGACGCAGAGCTACAGCTTTGCATTTCGGTATCTTATCAGAAGTATTGACCGAAAAATATGACATTATTGTGCATGGATACTTCGCCCATGTTCAAAGAACGTGCAGAACCCCTATACAGTCAAACCTCTGCTATTGCATACTCGATTTCTTTATGCAATATGCAAGGTGCGCAAGAATTGCATGTAAAAAATAAGCGCAAACTTTAAAATCCTTGAAAACATATGGATCTCAAATATGCATTAGCAGAGGTTTGACTGTACAAGCACGTCCCTCCTGACTCTAGCTAGAAACTCAGCCTGGACCTTTAACCTTTCCCCTTAGACCCCCAGACCTCAACGTTTGCATTCCCCTCCTCAAAAAAAAATTCAATTTTTCCATTTATGCGCCATGGATTTTGAACAGATGCATCAGATACCGGAAAACAATCTTTGAGGAGCGTGATTTTTGATCGGCGATGGCAAGAATCGTAATGATAAATTCCTGATTTCGACCGGGTAATGTCTGGTATTTTGCGATCGCATTGAAAAACTGCTAGCAGTCGTTCTACAGAGGTATCCAAAAGTAGGCAATGTGAGATTCGGCGCCCTCGAGACCAGCGACTTGAGTTTTGACAATATCCGAATTAAAGTCGTTTTCAGGCCTGTCCTTAGTCCATTGACAGCTAATTCTCAAGGGCTTTATATGAGATAGATCGGCCTTCTTCGGCAAAGGGACCGGATAGTTTGAAGAAAATCTCTTGGGACTTTCTTGACCTCAAAAAGACTGAATAGATGGGAGCCGCGTAATCTTGAAAATCGGATCATAATGTCGGCCTCCATAAGTAATGTAGCAGAGGGCGCGCTAGCGGCTGCTTAAAACATAGTGGATGACAGCCACCTGATAGAACGGCTCGTACAAGGCGAGTGCGCTATGGGCTAGGGTGTGGGTTCAAGGCGGGCGAGAAAGGCGAGAAGCGAACGGGCTGATCCGCAAGCTGGTGGTGGTGTTGCGTGCGGTGAGTCAAGGCGAGAGGGTCGAGTACGGAAAATTGTTGGCTGTAAAGTGCTTGGCAAGAAAATAAAAGAAGACTCAGGTGAATACTGGCCCAACTCTGCAAAACTTTATGACACCCGGTGAAATTATTTTTTACAAAGATCGGCACACTATCGACCTGCAGTTTATTCAATGCTAGACCTTCCAAGTATGACCTACGACACAGCAAGGCATTGTTACGTCCGATGGAGGCAGCTTCGGTGTATACGTGAGCGGTATAAAGGATACCATGAAGTTGTTGGTCACCCTATGGAAATTTTGAGAAAACCTTTCATCCAAATAAAAAGATTCCGTTTACCAGAGAAACTTTTACTGAGCAACAATTTCACAGCTATTACTTTCAACTGATTTAGAGCCACAGTAACACACCCGATGCTATACAAGACCCGAGGTTTTAACGCAAATTGTGTGGTGGCATGCATTGTGCTCGCGCGTCACAGATTTAATCAGCAAAATGGAGGTGTCTTGTCGGATGAGCAATGTGTGCCTGGAATACCCTCAATACCCGGAAGATATTGTGGGTACCGCAATCGCCCAGAGTTTTGGCTGCATGAACAAGCATGTCGACAATGATAACCTAAGGGATCATCTGAGCAGAACAGATCGTACACCATGAGGCTTTCTGTCCCGGTATTGGTGGGGTTGGTAGGATGTACCCTCGCAACACACGTGCACACAGCTAACAAGGCATTGAGTAGAGATGATATCTGCATGATGTATACACTGGAAGCAGGAAGCTGGAAAGTGACATGGAGAACCAGATCAATTAGCGCCTTGCTTCAACGATTGGAATTCGACCCTTAAGATATGTATTTTGTTACCTTTGTCAGCAGTATAGCGAGAGTGTTGTGGATGATGAGCTTGCAGCGTGGTGAGCGACTTCAGAACAGGGATAGTAGGTTTCTGTTGTGGAAAAACCAGTTTAGGAATGTCACAGGGCCGTTCCTACGTAGTTGAGAGTGAAGCCGAGGCAGAGACAAAAACGAAACTCTCGGGCAAGAGGATGGAGCCGAGCTAAAAGACAAGCGAGGGTCTTGTGGCAGGAGCAGGTTCAAATCAAGGAAAGAGTGAAGAGAGATGTGTAAATAAGTGAGAGCAAGTACTTAATCGGTAGATGAGGCATAGTAGTAGCCTATTAGGCTGTGGCGGGATAGGTATTACCGAGTTTCGAGATGAATGAATACAATATCACTTTAGAGCAAACACATACTACTCAACCTGCGATTGAACATGGAATCAGCCCAGACATCCTTCAGTTCAATCGTGAGCCTCTCCTTCTCGAGCTGCGCCTAGATGACCCATACGATGTCCTCTTCAGAGCCTTCCTTGCGGGATTCCCCTTCATCTCTACCACTCCAGTCATCGCGCCATGCGTGACCCCCTCCTCATACTTGGAGATAACACAGCAGAGCGCCTACAAACCATATGGCTCCCAGACCTCTCGTTTCTACGGCTCTCCACAGCAATGGAAGCTCTTTTGGAAGGCAAGCATCCCGGAGTATCTGGTCTCTCCACAGCAAGCTGACCATAGCACAAGTCCGCTGCACAACATGGCACATGGTGAACTCCCTTCTGCCAGATATGCCTGCATCCAATCGAGGATATATCACACACACGCTCTTCCTCTACCCATCGGATAAAGAAGCATGGACACTACTCCTGCAAGAATTCACTACAAGAACTCAGTGGACAGACAAGGAGTTCACATCAGCAATTTCCTTCTCTTATGACCTGATCTGCCCAAAAGAAAACGTCAACACCACTCCAGCACAACTCATCTCATGCGGTCTTCTGGGATCATGGCGTATGAATTTCTCTTTTCTTCTAGATGACGCTGCGCTACATTGGTGGTGAAAGGCATGAAAATAAGACGACTTCCCAGCCACAGGCCCAGTCGCATATAAATTAGCAGGTGTGCAATAAAGGAACCCGATCTTTTTGTCCTGTTATCCACTTTCCAAGTCGTTTTATTGGAGATACTGCCCTGTGACAGCCGGGGCTGTGACCATACATGCACACAGAACGATCTCCGCCACCACAACAGTTGGTTCTGCCCCGCCCATACATAGTCTTCAATCGTTATTGAGGTTTGTCGCCATATTCATAGGCGGATAAAATTTTCAGGAAAATAAAGCACTTGCACTTGCTAGATCTGTATCTTTTCTTTCTCAGATGTTATAAATCAAAGGACCTTCAGAATGAATAGGTTTTGATAGTGTTTGCAAACGTAAGCTTGCAGAGGTACTTATAGCAGGTGGGAGTGTAGTTAAGATGATGGACTATGTGCTCTGGGAAATAATATCGACGGTTTTAACCAAACCCGCAATGTGTCATTGTATTCCTCAACGAATCCACGAAATGGTGCACCTCAATTACACCAGGGTCCCTTGTAACTTGCTCATCGATCTCTAATATGCATGCTTGGATTTGCACTGTGGCGTCATCCCCACCGAAGATTTGATCGGCAAGCGCAGGGCCGATAGCCGAGAGTACTCCGGTAGCGGCGCCGATCCCCGGAACGGGAATGCCGGAGAGCGCCGCAGCTAAAATGTTAATGACAAGCACCAAGTGTCCCTTGTCTTTCATATTCCTTTCCTTGGAGTTGACCCCCAAGCGAATAACGCCTGCCAAACAAAGGCCCATCAGGGTTCCCTGGTATCGCGAAAAAGGAGCGGAATTCTCTGGTAGAATTTCAATATTTTGCACCATCCCGTTCAATCGATCGAAGAGTTTGTTAACCGTGCTTATGAACGCATGACCATCGTTTGGAGCGTACGCGAGGTCCAAGGCAATGAGGTGATGGGCAACAGCTAGGGGCTGATTCGCTGAGCGGTTCCCTTCCACCCGGGCCATGGCTCCGATAACAGATGCCTCCTCCACAACGTGCTGCAAAGCCTCTGCTTGAAAGAAACGTCGATTGACAGCACAGTCTATGTTCTTGAAGTCGTCACCGCTGCAAAGAAACGAAGCCTCACGAAAGACTTCTCGCTGATCGTAAAGGCCCGCAAGGACCGCCAGTGTCGCGTTCCCAGACAGTTTGTAGAACAACCAATCAATCGAATGCCTATCAGCTGTGTAGCGAACAAAGCACAGGCGGACCTTAATCGGGTTTCTTGACGCTGTTTCGAGATCTCGCGCGGCCTCACTAACGACGTGGTGTAGCGTCGGACGTCCATCTGGTGCTCCGGCATTTGAAGCGAATAGTCTTTCGGTACGTGCTACGAGTCCTTCGGCATGTTCAGCGACTGCTGCTTCTCTAACATCTCCAGCAGCAACTGGGCGCACAAATGTTGGCCGTCCAAGACGAGGAGGTTGAACACGCGCCACTCGGCTATTTACCATAGCTGGTAGGCTATGTGGCGTAGCTTGGTAGGCTTGCGACTGGCAGAGAAGCCCCATCATTTCGCATGTCTGTCAATGCATTGTAAACGGCATTTCTGATCGGCCTACAATTTCTTTTTCGCCAGTGAAACCACTTGTGGTAAAGATCAGGATATCGTGTGCTCTGTACGAGAGTGTGAGCTACCTTGAAATTTCTGTCGAAATTTCTCTGGTGCGTCAGGAGATCGACATTGTAACTACGAAGGATGTCCGCCATTTTGTGTTTTGAACGATTCGACGAATACGTGGGTAACGAATGGTAATGAAGAAAAATGGGGAATTGAGATGCTTTGCACTATCATATTAAAGAAAGTATGGTCTCAGTTGTCTTCAGTGATGCGAACCATCTGATGTCCTTTTCGAGCTGTGAGTAGCCTTGTTCCGTAAGCCCATTATTCTATTTGGTTTCAATAAAATAGATTGGCTTTGGCAGTCTGTCAAGACCCAACCACTAGGGATTTTTGCAAGCTGAGACGTAACAGTTCCTCATGGGAAATCTTTGTTTCAGACCGCCTAGTTGAGTTGAGCCCAGATATGTCCGAGCCAGCGGCGCATTTTTTTCAATATTTTCCTTCACACATCTTAAGGCCTTTGATGACATTATAATGGCAGCCAAGCGTTAACAGCGACATTGCTTTTGGATCCTTTTATGTTCATTCTCCCTATCATATCTGTTAAGCATCTTTTTTTTGAATGAATGAATGAATGAATGAAAAGAGCGTACAGAAAAGTCCACGCGTATTTATTTACGATTCTTGTACAACTGGATGTCATCCATGGCCACACAACATTTTCAATTTAAGCCAGCGTGTTCAACTCCGCCAAATGGCCCTCATATTCCTTGATCTCGTCTCTCAACTCCGCCCTCTTCGCTCCATGGTCATCGCCCGTCAGTTCTTCCAATGAATTCTTGAATATCTGCAGCTCTCCTGTGATGTACTGCCTCACAATCGACGAGTTCTCCCTCAGATACTTCTCGCAATGCTCCTTTATATCGTCCGACCGGTCAATCGCGTTTGCCCGAACATTGAATACATTGCTGTGGATCACCTTCTGACCCGCCACGACCTCAAATGCGATCAGGGCCTTCAATCGAGGGGTCTCGTACTGATCCGCGAGGCGCAACAGATCCATCAGGTACTGGACTCGATCACGCAGCTCATCCACACCCACAGCATTGTTCGTGTCTTCCCCGCCTCTAGGAGGTGGCACAGGAGGTCCATTGGAAAAGATGAGTTGGTCTGTGTAGAAGTGATAGATCAGACCCCAGAAGGTCTCATACGTCTCATCCAGCATCGAGAGATCAATGACCTCCACACCCGGTTCTGATGGCTCTCGCGTTACGCAATCTGACCAAGCTCCCGTGAACCGTCTCGCAAAATAATCGTTCGAATGGACCAACATAAACTTGTGCACCATGATCTGATGTCCGCTGGAAAATTTGAACCGCACGTCCATGAATCCGTTATGTTGGTCCTGGGTCTCAAAACAGTTCAACAGTCGACTTTCAATATCGCCCACTTTTCTTCCTTCAGGTAGGTTGACTTTGCCCTCCACCTTCTTCATCTGCTGCACGCCAATAGCGACTAGTAACTTGCGGAAGGGCAGTAGATTTGCGTGAACAACTTCTTGGCGCCCGATGCTGTTGTCGATATCCAATATTAGCTGACTAGGCCACAGCCATGATTCTGATAGACTTGGATCATTGTGTTCACCGTTAAGAATGTAAGGCTTCTTCAATTTTTCAATCAGCAGTTTCTTGAGCAACTCCGTGTTGGAGGTGTTGACTGCAGCAAATTCGTCCAGCACCTTATAGACCTTAAAAAGCGCGACCTTGAATGTCAATTTCTGTTCCATCGAAGTCCAATTGGGTGCCAGTTTCGTAACCAAAGCCGCTAGATGGTCGACGACTACATCGATAGGAGGTTTGCCGACAGTGGGGAAACGGCTCTTGAAAAGCGGGGATGGCTTCAAGTTATCGGGGAAGAATGCGCGCTGAGTCCAGGCAATGTCGTGATACAGAGGGTCGATGAGTTGCGAAAACGGTAAGTAGTCGGCCACTTCAGGCACATATTCGTTATATGGTGGGATCTGGGCCACCTCGGCGGGGACAATCTCCCACTGCTGGTCCATCCAGTCGATGTTGTCTCTGCTTTTGTTGTCTTGGTAAATGTACTGAACGAGGTGAACCGCCTTACTGCGGACTGAATTTGGTGTGGATGTAAACCCATTGATCTCGTCCAGAACATGTATCGCGCACTGGGTGAGCATGTCAAGGTCAGTAATGTTGCGGAAACTAAAGAGATTCTTATGTTGCATGATTGCATCCCAAAAGACGGTGGTAGCGAACCGCGAGTTATCATTGGCGAAAATAACTGACAGCAATGGGTCGTTTTGGTCAAAAAGTTCCTTGCTGGAGTAGAAAGAGTTATCTCGGGCGAGAATAATGCGACCGCTTTGAAGAATTTGATTTGATGGCCTGTGTATGCTTGCTTTGCTTATAATCGGTTGCAGAATGTTGAGATAGGCGTTCATAGTTGCGCCGGCGCATGTTAACGACTTGTCATGAAACCTTGGCAACACTCGGGACTCGAGTGCCGACAACACGTCCAACGGATGAGCTCCCATGGCGTCAAACAGCTTACACTGTTGTTCGTTTTTGATTATGTCCCGATATTCCCCGAGGTTCGTCAAGTCGAAATTTCCTTGCATGTAGTATGATCCACGCGCCCGGATCAAAACCGGTAGCTGAGCACCGCCGGTGGTGCTCCATGATGGCCATATCTGCAGTAAGCCTAGTGGTTCAGCTTCGGACTTGAACTCGCTGCTTGCGCCCTTGATCAAATCTCTTAGCACCGCAGCCTCGTCTCTCGTCACAACTCTGTTCTGTAGCCAGTCTTTGCTGATACTCGAGATCGCCTTGAGGATAGCCCAGTTGTCACACTTGGGTGCAGTCGCAATCAGGTACGGGTGCTTCTGGTTCTGAGTCACATCGAATAGAACGAAACCAACATCGCGTAACAGCGGCGCAATTTTCTCGACGCTGGACCTGAGTTCCCTTTCCATGTGGGTGACTTCTATCCCGCCACTACAATTCTTCAGAGGTCGCATCGACCCATCCAGGGTTTTCAGGAGAGGGAGCTCACCAAATTGCTCTAAATTAGGGTGTTTCTCCAACAGGCGCCAGAACTGACCTCGCAGGCCATCTGGGATCCCATTGGGATATTCCTTACAAACGATGACAGAGATAATGGCTGGTGGTATCTCTGTGACATTGAACGCAGGATCTTTTACAAGTTTCAGGAGAATCGATTCCAGATACGGAACGACCTTCTCAGACGCCTTGGACCCGATATTCCCACTTTTGAAAAGGGACTCATCCACCAGTTCATTACTTCCCTTGATCAGCTCTCGAACCTCGGGCCTGGCAGTGTAATAGCGCGGAGTAGGCAGCAGCGGCTTCCATTCCCCATTGACCAGAGGCAGAAGAGCGAGACCAGCTATGGGTTCAGTGATTTCTTCTCTGGGATCGATGAGAGCTTTCAGAGTATACTCGAGTATCCAGTGCTTGCCTTCGGTAGAGTTGATGTGGTTAGGGATGAAGAGCGGGTCATTTCGAACGAGAGATCGGATTAGGTTCGCGTTGATCTGACAAAAGGGGAGTGGCGGCTCGTTTCTCCATACTCCTTCAATATGTCCCTGAAGTGTGGAAGGACAATCGCAGATCTGGATACCCAAGCCCTGAAGTTTCTCTCGAATGATCGGTACGACTACGTTTGGCGCTTTTGTAGAACCGGAGAAGAACACGTCTTTGCCGTTCATACCCACGATGGTATTTTTACCCTGCGGTCGAGCCGGAAAGATGGGATTGGTATGCGATTTTCTCAAGAAACCCATGACCAACGGAATGACGTCGTTCCAGTCCTCGATGGGACCCGGCCAGAATCGGAAGTAATTTTCTGTGGCCATATCGATTTCAAACGGCTTAGGTCCCCCCTGGATGGCATCACGGAAGTGATAGCTCAACAGTTTAACGAATGCACTCGCAGCTGTCTGTGGCAGGCACTCGCTCATGAGAAACATATTCCACTTCGACTTCTCATCCTTAGAGTCAGATCCTCCCGCCAAGTTCTTTCGGTTTGATGTCAAAGCAAAATCTCCGTGGATGTGAAAGGGGAGTCCAGTTCTTATAAGCGTCGGAAGGTGAGTGAACGTGTGTCCTTCGAAATTACGCTCCTTGTGATTGTGCCCTAGGTTCAAGGCAACACCGCGATGTGGGTTCCAGTTGCCTTTCCGGGCGAGTTCCTCGATGAACGCATTTGTTTTTTCTGGAAAATCCCGCGCTGTATGAACCAACCACTTGTCCGATTTTGAAGCTTCATGGTTCGGTCCCTCAAGGCAAATGTCAACGATCTGGGTCGAAACCGATGGATCCGTGTTTCTACACAAAGCATTCTCCACGTCACCAGTTACCACCGTCTTGGTGATGCAGTTGAGTTTGTCACTGTCGTTGATCTCGATTATCCGCAGGTTGTCGAGGAAGAGCATGGCGACCTTGGAGTCTCCTATCCATGATTTCATCATCTCCTGGATCTGGCTGAGTTTCCATTGATAGCCTAATTCAGTTGGCTTGTCAAAGTGCAGCTGCACGTCCAGTGTTCGGAGTGGGAGACGGAAGATGGTGCCGCGGAAGTGCGACTCCATATCGCAGTCGAAGATACCCTTGTATGGCGCCAATTGATCTGCAAGAGCTTCGGAATTTAATTCGAGGAAATTACAACGCTGACCTCCTTGACGGACCAAGCCATTGCGGGTGCGAGCACCTGGAAGATACTCCCTTCGTGGATCGAAAAATCCGATGTAAGAACCGCTGACAACACTGGGGACATCCGTGAAGTGGTACACAGCGTTAAATCCGAGCCCATGCCGCCCGATCTTCGACGAGTCATCGCCTGGAAGTCGATAGCAATACATGTATGAAACCGGATAGATATCAATATAACTAGTTCAACCCCCTCAGGAGTTTTTAAGCATGCAGACATGATTATTTCAATGACTTACGCTTGTTACCAACTCCGAGGTTGCTCAGAGCTTTGAAATCTTCCTCTTTAAACTCGGCATCGTTGTATATCACGAGTGCGGGTCCCTGCCAGGCAGCCATTTCCTTGCTCAAAATCTTGTTTGTTCCAAACGAACGAGTATCCAACATGAACGTGCACTTGGTCGCCCCTGCATCGGTGGCGTTCTGTAGGAACTCCGCAAAGATGTTGGACGGGTCGTAGTCGTTTAAGATATTCTTGATGCGGTCGACGATGTTTTCCTCTTGTGACCAGGCTTCAAATGCAGAGTCCTGTTTGTCAACCCAGCATGTAGTCGAGAGCATAGGGATTTGCAGACATGAAGCCGTAAATGGGGTGATCATGCTGCTTGCGAACGTATATTGGGAAGTATCATTGTTGGCCGTCCATGCGTCCCTCGTATCCCGGCGAGTATTCACGTCGTCATAGACGACATCAGTGATTTTGCGCAACTTTTTGTCCTCTGTCAGGATCAATAGGTCCTTATTCCATTTGTAGTCGCTGCTGCACATCCCGGGCAGTAGTTTTTTTACCACCAACTCTGCATCTGCATCCGATAAGACTCCGTTTTCTCCGTATCGCGACGCGACGACAGCGACAATTTCCTGAAAGTCCTCTTGCCTGACCGTTTCACGAACTCCCATGGCCAAAAAAAGAGACTCAAAGCCCGGGGATGCAATCGGCACGAAGTGAGGAGATAAATCTTGGAAAACCTTCAGGGCCACCCTGTCAGCGGTGTGCAAAGTGCCGTTGATCAGAATCCACGCCTTCGACCCAAGGGCCCTCTTCATCGCTGATAGCGCTGCAGCATCAGAGACTTTTTTCAGGAGATAACGATAAATCGTGTTGAACTCGGCCTCGCTGGGACTTGAGCCTCCGCTTGATTTGGTAGAGCGATTGATCAAATCCTGGAAGTGGGCCAAAACCGTATCCAATGGTGGCGATTCATTCCATACCATGCACTCACGCAATGCCTCATTGGTACAGATGAATTCCATCAACGGCATCTGCGATCCGACCAGGGAGCGATCGCTTGGAGGACGGCACTCATCTGGTTTGTAAAGCCGGTAATCATTGTGCTCTAGGGTGCTTGCAAGAATCCAAGATTGCGAGCGAAGAGTCTGCTGCATATTTCTCGACCTGAAGGCATTGGAAAAGTCCGCATTTATCCGTGTGTAAAAAGTACGAAGGACGCTATTACGTTTCTCAGAGTCTTCCTTCCTCACATGTCCAGAGAGAACGCGTA